>JAQQZS010000011.1:4926147-4953420 GCA_030068045.1 Platyallabes tihoni
AACAATAATTACAATTCAGGGGGGAAAAAAGGTGGGGGGGGGGGGGGGGTGGCTTTGAAAGCCTGGTTGCACAAAGCAACATAATGGTAAGTCAGTATACAGTGAATGCACTTCTGTGAACATCCTAAAGATGGCAGCATATAACACTATATAAATGAACACTTGCTGAGAAAACTGATAGGGCTGTGCTCCAACAACATACCAAGACACTCTGATCATATATATTTTTTATTTTGAAATGCTAAATAAGAGCTGTCTCATCAATTTAAACCAAATCAGTTCCCCTTAAAACTCACCTGATGAGCGGCAGCTAAATAATAAGGGTAGCTTAGAGAAATTAATTGGGGGCACTCCATCAAGACAACCCCAGGTTTACTTTTGATTAAAATATTTAACAGCCTGACATGGCCAAACATTTATGGAATATCTGTAACCTTGATTCACTTACGGACAATTTATTGGTACCTTGGCACCTCATTTTGTTGCCCTGTCAGTTTTACTCTGTTAAATATATCTCAGACAACAGCGTGGAGGCCTCAGAAACAAACTGTCTGCTATAGTTCCTGTTCACTCAAAAGAGCTGCGTTTATCTGCAGAGTTCAAAATGTGTTGTGCTCTCATCCAGTACGTCTGCTCATGCTCTATTTCAGAGATGCCTTTTGTTCGGAGTGTGTGCTGCACTAATTACAGTGATCATTCAGAGCCAAGTTGCGCTCATGATCATCACCTCCCACACACACACACACACACACACACACACACACACACAAAGTTAAAAAAAAAAAAAAAACAATTCACACACTGCCATAAGTGCAGCCTGTGCGGTGGTATTATTCCTTAGTCGCTTCGACTTGATCTAATGATCGAGAAATGCTGAACATCCAAACACTGCCATAATTCGAACAAGTTTTGAAAGTCAGCTTAAATGCCTGATCTAATTTATCTTCATCTTTGTCTTCAATGGCTTGGATGACACTCAGATAAGGACTTTTTTTTTTAATTAAATTTGAATGGTGTAAAGTGTAGTTCCAAAATATGCAGTTCCCCCAATGTCCACTGGGGGCTGGTTGAAAAAGTGAGTCAATCCACATGTTAAAATGACGGCTGTAGTCTCCATAACTACTGTAGATTTCCCATTCATGACAACTGTACAGGACGGGATTTTTTGTATTGTAACTTATCAGTTAAAATCATATTAAGCCATAATTATATATATATTAATACATAATTAAGGGTGGCTGATTTGAGAGCAATGCAATGCAACGTCAAACCGCGAGCTGTCTGCTATGCATCACTTTAGCTAACCAGGTAACTGGAATCGTTTTAGTTTAACTTACCACAAGAAATGTAGGCGTTAACACGGGACGATGTGTAGGGTTTGAAAGACGAAGTTCAATCAAATGGAAAGTAATGCTAGAATATAAATTAGCCACCTTAACATTTGAGTTAGGCTAAAGCTAAGCTAGCTAGCTTGTGATATCTGAGATACTGTAAGTATGCAGAATGCTGTTTGCTCAGCCAGCATGGCCGTTTATGGATTAACCAATATATATGGTTAATCAATATATATTGTTTCTATACTTAAAACTCTTAAACTTCGAAGGACTTGTATCGTGGTGCTATGGTGCTTTATATTTAACAAATATAAATGTACCATCACTTACTGTAAGAGATGTATATTTAACAGTAAACATGAAAGGAGTTTCCAGTGTCAGGTCTTTGTAACAAACAAAAAGTTTTCTGCCATGGGAGTGGCATCAAGAGGTTAGTAATTGAATGTTACATCCTTTATGTGACAACAGGATGCAACTGTTCCTCGCACAGAGGTTCCTCACCATTTAGGATGTATTAAGTTGTAGTTTTTTAATCTTATTTCATTTCACGAAAGAGAAAAAGCGATAAAGCGAGGCTGGTAAATGAATGACTGTTTAAGCTGCTAAGCACTAATTTGTCTCATTAATGTTCTGTTAACTAAAACCAGATATAAAAATACAATTCATTAGCACCTGTTCCTGGGTTGTTCCTTAGTTTATGATTGAGTCCTTCATCAACCGATCCTTGAGCAAAAACGCTAAAATCCAGCAGTCTGACTATGGATGGATACCCCGAGTGATCATGGGTAAACAGATGCCTTAAAAAGGCGCAGCTGTTTCCCTATCAGAATGAATGGACTGCAGTACAGCTGGCCTGTTTTAGCTAACAGGAAGCTCGAGATGCGCCACTGCAGCACTCCAAAGTTGAAGGCGAAGCAGTGTAATGGCTGGCGTTGGCATGGCAACCGTTTTGGGAGAACTGAAAAGGAGGAGGGAGGAAAAAAAAAAGCGCAAAAGGGAGGGCGCGCGTTTTGCTTTCGGAACAGGAAAGTTGCTGGGAAATTGTGAGGGCAGCTAAAGAGAAGGTTCTCTTTTGAGCTGTATAAAGAGCAAAAAGAGCTTGAGATCGAGCATCCGCACTGCTGGAAGCACAGCATTCTGCGACACGCTGTAGGAGTAAAAAAAAAAAAAAAAAAAGATAGGTGAAGCCTTTACAATATTGTGCTGTGACTCAATGGTGACAGAAGGAGATGAGCGGAAAGATGATGTTGCAATTGGCTCATATTTGTGTAGGGGTAGAAAAGAAATAAGATGCTTGGCGCACACAGACATCGAATGATCTGGCCACAGAAGGGAACGGGAGATGAGATCTGACTTTATGTGATTTAGATTTTCTTTAAAATTCTTTATAAATTTTAGATTGATTACTATGATTATCACTGGGTCGAGTGAACAGGAAGACCACAGCAACTCAAATAATCACTTTTTACATCCATGGTGCGCAAAACAAGCATTTCAATGTGCAGTTGTAACACACCAGGTGACACGGTTTCAGTATGCAATTCAGCATTGGTTAATATTCACAGCGCTCATATCAGTATCATATATAAAATGGGAAAAAGAAAAGATTTTGCATTTCTAGTATATGAGGTTTTTAGCATTGTAACAATTTCTTAATTCTTGTTAAGTTGAAGCAAAAATTATGATCTGTAAAATATATTTATTTATATATAATTATATATATAATTTTATTTGGTTCACAAATAATGGAGAAACTTTCACCGCATCGTTCACTGCAATAAAGTGCAGCTGAGATGACTTCGAACGAAACATCGAGTACATCTCACATCGTTTGGGGACTCAGGGTGAATATAAATCACAGAGTGGCGTTCTACGACGCTGAACGCTCAGCGAAGACGAGATGGCGGGCATATGGAGGAACATGCTGCTTTGTAAGTGTTTTCATCAGCCCCAGCATGAGGGGGGCAACCATTTGCCGGGTTCAATATCTCCTCGGGCTTCACACGAAGCGTTTCCTCTTGCTTGCTGATAAACTTGATCCAAACACCCTGCTGCACCATTTATCCAGTCGGAAAGACGGACTCGCCTAACGACGTTTATAGATTCGGTTACGGCTGGTGCGTCTGAAATGTTTTAACATCAGTTTGCTTTGTAAATGATTCAGAAAGGCTACATGTTGTGAAGCACGGCCCATTGTGTCTGCAACAGGGCGGAAAAGAAAAAAAAAACAGTCGAAAGGGGCTCACAAAGCACTTCACAATGGTCGAGCGGTTTTATTTCCAGAGCTCCTTTTACAGTAACTATGGAGACCGTGGGTCAGCTGATTGCAGAGAAATGCAGCAATGGACCATGGTAGTTATAGCCTCTGCTTTGTTTTTATGCACTCTAGTAAAGGTTTTGTAGATTCTGTGTGATCATATCCTCCATCATCGCTACCGTAAAAGTGTTGTCTATTCTTTACAACTCTATAACATCCAGGATATTTCTCTTAGCAGTGCTTTCGTCCCCTTTGATCCTGTAAAGAGACATACAAAACATAATTCATTGTCCTCGCTTCGCCTCTTTGTGGCTCGACTCAAGCTGTTCACGAAGTTTTTAATGAAAGCCCTATGTGTATAATGAAAGGATGCAGCTTAATTACTTTACCGCTATAACTCGTGCACAGCACCTCTCTGTGGATTATTGCTCCAAATTACGGCGCACATTACGACTGCTGGACGATGTCAAGGAAGGCTCTTGTGAAAAGTACAAGCTGCTGCCACATGGTGAGTCTGACAGTGGGGTAAAATGACCTGTAGCCTTTACTAGGAAGCTCTTAAACCGTATTTAGGTGAGATGTTTTTGTCACAAAGTGCTTGCTTTTTCGATATGACAGCTTTGGAGCCAGGATTCTATTTCTGGTTTTAGGGATTTTCCTCCACTCTTCCATGCAGAAGGATTTAAGTTCTGATATCGTGTACTGTACAAAAAAACGTCTGGAGCCACGCATCATTTCTTCATATTTTTGCCTCCAAAGTAGCAGACTTTCTTGGATTTGTAATGTAGTCTTGAGGAGTAGTTTCTCCATGCTTTTGGCTTTCATTTTCAGTTCAGTCCTTGTACCTGTCGATTTCTGATGGACGTTTTTGTTCCTTATGCCATACAGTGACCTATAAATCACTCATACATAAAAAAAAAAAAATTCAAACTTAAGGCAGGAGCCAGTAAGAAACAGGTGCAGATGATGCTAGATGATCAGGCCGGTAATTAGTATACTCATGTACGCTATATTGTCAAAAGTATTCGCTCACCTGCCTTTAACTTGAGTAACATCCAATTCTTAATCCATAGAGTTTAATCTGATGTTGTCTCGCAGTCTCCGCTCTAATTTATCCCAAAGGTGTTCTATCAGGTTGAGGTCAGGATTCTGTGCAAGCCAGTCAAGTTCCTCCACATCAAATCACTCATCCATGTCTTCATGGACCTTGCTTTATGCACTGGTGCACAGTCATGTTGGACCAGGAAGGGGCCGTCCCCAAGCTCCACAAAATTAGGAGCATGAAATTGTTCCTTTCCCACATGATTGCGCATCAGTGCACTAAGCAAGGTCCATAAAGACATGGATGAGCGAGTTTGGTGTGGAAGAACTTGACTTGCCTGCACAGGGTCCTGACCTCAACCTGAGCACCCTTTGGGATGAATTAGAGCGGAGACTGCGAGACAGGCCTTCTCATCCAACATCAGTGTCTGACCTCACAAATGCGCTTCTGGAAAAATGGTCAGAAATTCACATAAACACACTCCTAAACCTTGTGGAAAGACTTCCTGATAAGAGCTGAAGCTGTTATAGCTGCAAAGGGGTGCTGGGCTAGCATCATATTAAACCCTATGGATTAAAACTGAATGTTACTGAAGTTCATATGCATGTTCAGGCAGGTGAGCGAATACTTTATGAGTGGTTGTAACAGATGAGAGGGGAAATGAGGTTGCTGCTGAAGTTGTAACATAAGCAACCAATTTTTTAATTGCATCTTTAGGCACTTTGCAGCCTGTCACAGTAAACATTTGTTCCTGTTTTAATTTAATCAATTCAATTAAATTTTATTTGTATAGCGCTTTTAACAATTGTCATTATCGCAAAGCAGCTTTACACAATCAAAAGAATTATTTAAGGTTGTATGGAATGTGAATGTGTATGAATCAAAATGGTCAGATAGTGCCTGATGAGCAAGCCGAGGGCGACAGTGGCAAGAAAAAACTCCCAGAGATGGCAATAGGATGAAACCTTGAGAGGAACCAGACTCAAATCAAGATAATTTAATATGAAGAAATGAGAAAGGATCCAGACTTCTGCACAGTAATGTATTTTTTGGGCCATCTTGCACAGCATCTTGCACAGCATCATGCACAGCATGTTTAAAATCTATGGACACAGTGCCATTCCAAAAGCTTTAGAATGTCCTTCATTGTCCTATTATAGAAGTCAGCCTCTTAAAAGCAAATCTTTGCAAAATATGCTGATATCTATTTAGGTCCATTCTTCTATTCATCTCTACAGTATCTCCTGTGCCACAACCTGTTACACGACCCCGAAGTACAATAGAGCCACCCCATGCTGAACAGTTGGCAAGATGTTTTCATCAAATGCTGCTCCTATTTTCTCTTAACATACTTTGACAATTTTGGTCAAAACATTTTTTTTTTTTTTTTTTACTTCCCTACTACATCGTAGACAGTACTTGTTTAGAAAATGTTCCTGGTTTATCTCTTTATGTCCTATCTTTTTAAGATGTGGGCATCAATTAACTTCTTTTTCAGATCCTCATTGGGCTTCTTAGAGGAGATTTATCAGATATAAAATAATTTTTTCAATTACTTAAACAGTTTGTGGCATGCTCCTCCATTTAAAATAACAATAATATATGTCCAGTGGTGACCAAAAGCATATTATACAAAAGTAAAATTCACTGTTTTAAGTAATGGTAATCAAGATAAGTTATTAACACAACTCTTCAACGCTATGAACTATGTTTAATAGTGAAATTAAGAGCATTTCCATACACACACAATGTGAAGAAAACTCACAAAGCCTTTAGAAAACCACTTGTTAGTATAAAGAATCAGAAAAAAAGGCTTCAACTCACTAGGGAGCATAAAGATTGGACTTTGAAGCAACAGAAAAAGATCATGTGGTTCTGATGAGTCCAGATCGACCCTATTCCAGAGTGATGTGCCCACTGTACAAGCCTCTGGAGATGGTGTTATGATCTGGGGTTGCTTCAATTGGTCAGGTCTAGACTCAGCAACATTACAGTACAGTAAGTGACAAAAAATGAAGTCAGCTGACGACCTGAATGTACTGAATGACCAGTGGTTCTGGGAACATGAGGAATCACTTTTACACATGAACTGGCCACCACTTTGTGTGCCATAAGTAACAGGCAGTATGTAATACATGGTATATGTTGTCTTAATTCTTTTGGCCACCATGGTAATTATGGTGACTATATTCACTCACGCACTCATCTTCTATACCGCTTTATCTTGTATTCAGGGTCATAAGGACTTGGTGCCTATCCCAGGAGGCGTAGGGCACGAGGCAGGGTACACACCCTGGACAGGGTGCCAATCCATCGCAGGGCACACACACACACTCATTCACACACTACGAGTAATTTGGGAACGCCAATTATCCTAATCTGCAGGTCTCTGGACTGTGGGAGGAAACCAGAGTACCTGGAGAAAACCCACCAAGCACTGGGAGAACATGCAAACTCCATGCACACAGAGATGGGAATCGAGCCTGGCCAGGAATCGAACCCGGACCCTGGAGGTGCAAGGTGACAGGGCTAACCACGACTATACTATCAATTCATTATTATTTTTTTTTTGGAAAATAATCATCTTCAAGGTGGTAATGACCATCTGTTTTATGTTCACAACATCAACTCAATTATTGTCCTGGAACATGGAACACATCCTGGTGAGTTTTATTTCTTTCCAGACAATGAAGAACAATGAAAAGAATGGCAGATATGAGGGTTTTTTTTCAGACACTAGTCTGAAACATTTCTTCTGAGTGTAATGGAATGAGAGGTCTGTGTATAGTTTGACTGATGAAATATCATCTTCACAATCAAATTCCACACCTTGGTGAATTCCGCACCAGTGCAATGGGTTTAAAAAAAAAAAAAAAAAAAAAAGATGTATTCGCTCGTTAGCTTGAGGCAGAGCAATATTGTAGGTGTGTCAAAGCAGCAATATTTCCAAGTATATTCATTTACTGTGTAGTAAATGCACATCCACAGGCATGGCTTTAGTCCCAGCAGACAGCTCTGCGTTATTGAACACTGAAACACATGAAAGCCACGGGCACTTTCTGGTGATTGACTTTGGGGGGGGTGGGGGAAAAAAAAAAAACAGGCTACTTTTGCTGAGCGGCTTGTCTAGAAAGGCCAGGTCTTCGGGGGAAATGAAAGAGAGAGAACAAATGTGGCATTTGTTGAGATCGATAGCGCATTGCGAGAGGCATCAGAAAGAACTCTGCCGCGCAAAGGTCCCGTAAATAGTTATTTTATATGAATGCATCTCGGCGGTGGGGATGAATTCATCTGTTCTGCTGTTCGACTGAGCTGCTGGAGAGGAGGAGGTAAAACAGAACACCACAATAGGGAGTAAATGAGCCCGAGTGAAGCACATAACCCTGAGCACCCAAGCACAATCCAATCTGAAACGAGGATTTGAAGAAGCAATTGTGAAAGAATTACCACTTTTCAATTCGGTTCACCCTCGCTTGTGAAAATATGGGAGCGAGGGATTGAGAAAGAGAAGAAGAAAGAAGAAGAAAAAGAAAAAGAGAGAGAGAGAGAACATATTGTTGGGGGTTGGAAGAAAGTGGAACCTGTGACTGACAAACCCAGATTGTGCTTAGAAAAGTTTATTTCTGAGCAACACTTGTCAACATGTTTCAGAATTCAGACTCAACTGCGTGAAAGCTATTTCGTAACATTGACGTGTAAAAAGTTACAAGACAGCCGTGAAAGGATTTAAAAAAAGAAGACTACAGCATTAAAAAAAAAAAGAAAAATAAAAACAAATAAACAATGTACAAGGAAAAACAAATTGCACCAAAATACAGGAGCGAAAATAAATTAAAGTAATCTATCAAACCACCGCAAATGTACGACATCATATTATTATTTTTTCTTGTTAGTGGAAATGTGTATATTTATATATGGATTTACTTCTTCTTCACCTTTTTCCTGTTCTTTAATTTTTTTTTACAAAAATGAATGGCAGTATAAAAAAAGGAAAAAAAAAAAAAAAAGAAAAAACAACCCGATCTATTCTACAGGTATTGTATGCACTCCCCCTCCACGGTGTCGTGGCTACAGTGCGCCACCGAGTTTACTGATAAAACATAGAGAAGGTTGCTGATGCGCAAGCCCCGACACTTATGCTTAGCTGAAAAGGTGATGCTGCTGACGTTGCTGCTGTGCAAAAGGTACGCTTGTGCTTTGCAATGCCATTCTGCTCTTCGTCGTGTTACGGTATTACAGACGTGGCACGGTTCTCAGACTTAATCAGCCAACGAGGAGGAAAAACAACGTTCGTCAGGATCAAAATGAACTCTTTTAGAACCTGGGCACAGAATGATTGCTAAAATCCAAAGCTCTTAGGTAAGAATCTGACATCGTCATGCATTTGGTTTGTCTTTTGTGCCCAGTTTTATTTCTATCGTTTCGAGAATGAAAAAGTCTACTGGAGCTACTTTTTATTTTTCCCCTCGACTTCTCCACATCAATCATGATTACTGGTGTTGCTAACGGCAGGATTTCCTAATGTGGTTTTCAAGCTATTGCATCAACAGTGTACAACTTATCCCATTTCCTTTATCGTTTTCAGCATAAGCTCCGCGTGCGCCGTCATCACAACAGCTTACAGAAAAGACACGCACGTGAAAAACCTTTGCTCACGCATGAAGGAATGAAAAAGACACGTGGAAGACGATGCTGGATGAAAACATTCTGCCTCGAATGCTCGGTTTGTATATATTGTTTTTGTTTCACACACTGTCTCTAGATTGCTCTTCCTCTGAGATCTAATCACAGCTCACAGACTGTGAGCAGGTGATTCATCATGCACGCCAGGGCAGAAGGAGACAGAGCGCAGGATATGACAAGTGTGAGCGATCAGCTTGTGTTTTCTTCAGGAGGTGTCTTATTGGGGTGCTTCGGAGGAGGTTTGGCCGGTGACTTGTAATGAGTGTAATGAGACAAGCAAATGCATCATACTTCACCAGTGTTGGAAAGACAGCATGGGGGAGGAACTATACACGAGCAGGTAAACAAGGGACAAAATAACAGGTTTCGTCGTCATCGAGACACTGACGAATCTTAAACAAGACCAAACAAAGTACATAGTCGTCTTCATAGTGCAAGTGTCACTATTTTTTTCGAGCCTCGTCTTCATAATCTCAAAAAAACAAAACAAAACAAAAAAACGATGCTCCGTACAAAAACTCCCATTCAGGTTCCTTATTGCACCAGATAAGCAAAAAAACTCATCGAATGTCTATTAGAAAAAGGATTTCCGCCCCTTCTGTTGTCTCATTGTGAGTCCAGAGTGTGTAAAGAGTAAGTCCTTTTGGCTGAAGTTCACATCTTCCTCATTTTCTGCTCTGTCCCTCAGTGTGGCAGGACCATCTACATGCCGCTGGTGTTCATGCCCATGCCCGCTGCTTGCCCCATGCAGGGCAGAGTCTGTGCCGCTTTGGGAAAATCATGAGCCACGACACGTCCATTTTCCCCTCCGCTTCCCATGCGGCTCAGGCTGGAGCCCAGCATTGCTGCGTCGATGATTTGCTACAAGAGACAGACGACAAACACGGTTCTTAGCTACACCAAATCCGGATTTATCTTTCGATTAAACTGAATGCGTCATGTCTATCGGCAAAAACAAGCTCTAAACCAGTGTCAGCTGGCACTCGAAGCTGTATATCCACAAGCTCTGGTGGAAATTTATGCCTCACTTGAGTTGTATGCGTCTGTCAATATGGCAGCCTTGCACAATAATTCAGCAGTCAGGAGAAAAAAAAATACTTAGAACAATAAAAGAAATCATGCTAGCTGGGAAACCTCTCACTCCTGCATTAGTTTCACATAATGAAAGCCTGTAGGCTTCAAACGGGAGCTAATGATGTGGCTGTCAGGCTTTAAATTCAAATCCAGCACACTTCACTGCATCAGCGAGGATAATGCTCCCCCAGCTGATGCAGTCCAATTGGCCTTCTCCAGGAGCAGTAATTTCTGCTAAATTTATACCAAAGTGCTGCTGATGTCTTCATTCCGATTGATCAAAAATGTGTCGATTAGTTTTCTGTAGGAGCACAGCTCTGACAAGAATTCCAGATGTGGGCCAAATCGCAGGTTTGCAGTATATTAATGCACCAGCTCTAAAACCTTGTATGTTTTATGCGCCACATTAACAAATTGAACACAGTGTAAATATGACGAAGTTTTCTGCCATAACATATATTTATATAGTATTTATTTAGTATTTAAGAATTTAGTTTTATAGTATTTAAGAAGCCTCAAGTTTCATTGCTTTGTAAATTTAGGAGTAAAGTTGTAAAATGGAGGTTTTTCCATCATGTAAAAGTCTTCAGCTCTTTCGAAGCTTTGCAGCAACATGACTACACAGGAAAAAGAACTTATTAAAGACAAGCTCTGCACTGCAAAACAGGACATGTTAGTACTGTAAGTGTTTAAATTTGCAACAAACCAAATATAAGATTATTAAGCCTGTTTCTAGACAAATGTAACAGAATTTCTTGTTCCATTAGCGGACAATTTTGCTGAGTTCTTTTGAAAAAAGGCAAACTATCTGCGTAAACATGTTTCACATTTTAATTACAAAAGGGTGTTTAAGTCAAAGTGGGACTTTTGATTGTGCAGAATAACAGAACACAGTTATGAGGGTAAAAACTCCCTGTACATTCTTTCTACACTAATGCACTTATCGCAGTATTTCACTAGGCCTGGATACAATCAAGGTCGAAAGTTTTTTTTAGCATGCCGAAATCTTGATCGGACTGCCTGCTTCACGTCTGAAACGCTGGCCTCCCTAGAACTTCTTTACTGGCCCAAACATGTGGAAATGGCTTGGAGCGAGCTCAAGACAGTACGACAGGGATGCGGCAATAACTCTCAGGCAAGTCCCTGCTATTTTTGTTAAAAGGTTTGCGCTATTCAAATGTTTGACTGCGGCTAAGAGTCTCATCACCGTATTGTGCTTGAAATCTTCTGTAAATGTCAGTATTTTTACACCTTTACTCTGGAGAAAATACCAGTCCCAGTTTGACTTGAACACCTTTTCCTTGTGCTGCTGTACAGCTATATTTACTGCAATGTAAGAGGAACGAAAGATGTGCTTATATGTAAAATAATCACCTCCATATAGTCAGCTATGATTATTTTCCTATAACAGTAAATTCTGGCATAAAAAATAAAACTTATGCGGCAGTTACATGGATGTCAGATTCAAATAAAGAGAGTGAACACATTCTAGTTAGGGATACAGCAAAGTGATCACATCCATAGAATTAAAACATATCATTAAGATGATTTACAGCCTACCCCTGATTTCTGTTCTTGAATATTAGGGAATAAGAAACCGTTTTAACAAATGGACACCACTACTTCCACAGAAAATGGCATTTTTATGGCCGCAAACAAAATTATGATTCACCACATGGTTCCACTGATAATTGAATCTAAATTTGTCACTGCGGCTTTTTTTGATGATGGCTGAAAGGCATTCAAAGGAAATGTGGTCCAAGATTAGGGGGGAAAAAAAGGAAAGGAATAGGCTTTCTATATCACACTCGCCCACTGTAACATCTTTCCTACTAACACCTTGTCACGAGAACCAGGGTGGTCACGCTCTTATAATCACCGTGTGTATTTCACACTCGTGAACTTCATCCAAGATATGGATGTTTATTCTTCCGTATTCTTAACGTTCTTACAAGAATACCCAACAGCTAAAAAGTTTATATAAAAAGATTAGAAGGGGGTACTTTTTTTAGACATGATTTAGAAAAGAGTCAGGTAAAAAAAAAATAATAATTTATACTGTTTTAATTAATTTAAGGTCAGGGCAATTTCCCACTCTGTAGCTTCACTGTTCTCTATCACATCTAACAGGTAGCCTACTTTAAGGGCTAATGCTTAATAGCTAAAGATACACTTAATAATATATATGTATTTGTACTTAAATAGCCTTATATTTACTAGAATATATTGTGTATAATTAATTATAAATAATGTTTAATATTTAAAATCAAACATTTGGCCATTGTTATATTTATTTCTTTGACAAAATGCAACCATTAGCATAATGCTAGCAACATTAGCAGGTGCTTTACAAAATACTATCCTTAGCTAGCCTGTTGAGCAAGTTTGCTAACAACATTAGCTAACAGTTTACCACAAAGGCCTACGATTAGCCTAATGTTAGCATTTGCTAACTACAATTCCTTCTATTTTTGACAGTGCAGTTAGCTTGTAAGCAATGTGGCTAAGCAAAAAAGCTATAAAGATAAAAAGTTATAAAGGTGGCTTGTCTTACTTTCTCCGTTTCTATTCCGGTCATGTTCCAGAGATTATGTTAAAAAAAAAAAAAAAAAAACTCACATCACAAAGATAATTTTTTCCTGAAATTAACAAGGTAAATATTATTACTGAAATGTGATTAAAATTCCTGTCACCGTGTTATATTTACACATCTAATCTATTCGTGCACCTGCCAATAAAATGGGGTTTTACTACATATTAATATTGTATCACTAATAATTAATATGATACAATACAGTATGTGTAGAGGCCTGGGAATTACCTTTTTTCCTACTGGTATGGGGCTGACGATAATCCGTTGAATAGGTAAATATTAGCCATGTTAGCACTTGATCTGATTGTTTGCCTCTGGTCAGAATAAATATATTCTTTCTGCTCCTGTTTGCCCCACATTGGGGTAACATTAGGTGATGTGAAGAACTGCCAGGTGGGACACTTTGCTTTCACCCCGAATCGGTGAACTATGTAAGAACAACTCTCTTCAACCAGTCTTAACTTTCATCTATTGATTTGGCTGAGAATGGGCCTCTGACTGGGTCACATTTCTAACATGGTAAAGCATCTAACCAATCATAGATGAGACTCAATTTTTCTAATTCTTGTAATCAGAAAAGATGGGAACTTTACTTTATATTTATACAGTGGAACCTCAGCATACAAACACCCCGCCTTGTCTGCATTTATATTATTTATTATTATTTGAATTATTTATTATTAAATAATATTTATTATTAATATATTTATTCATAAAATGCATCTTGCAACAGGAGATTTCCTGATTAAATGCTTGAAGAATACTGAAGAAGAAACACGCTCCATGAAAATGTAGCTACTGTCAGTTCTGAAAATTCAGAGGGTTGTGGACAGACTGGTTTGAGCTGACCCTTAAATAACCACTTCTTACAACCGTGGTTAGGAGAAAAGCATCACAGAATACTTGAAAAGTTCATTCAGCTGGGCTAAGCGCCAACATCGGGTTTCCTTACTTGTCAGGCAAAAATAGGACCACGTCAGGTTCTAGTCTTGTGAGGTGAGAACAGAAATGTGACACAACAGTTGGCACTGACTCACTAAAACTGGACAGATGAAGAGTATATAAAAAAAATAAAGAAATAAAAAAAATCACGTCTCCTGTTCTCCTGTTCTTTGATTTTCTTGTCTAGTTTGGATAATCCTGTTTCCACCATGGCTGCCTGCACATGAACGTGCAGGTGTACAGCTACTCCTATTAAAGCATTCTGCGTAAAGTGCATTTAAACATATGTATAGCAATCGCACTGCTATCAAATCCAAATCTAAAAGAAGATGAGAAGCACAAAACATTAGAGCTAAAATACAGTGCATGTGTAACACTATTATTCTTTACTCACCTTCATTCTCCGAGACTGGATTCTGGACTTGTAACAGAACTCGACCAAGGCCACCAGCATGGCCAGCCCCAGTCCTCCAATCAGAATGTAGAAAACCCCTGCCACATTACTGAGGCTCAGGGCGCTGGTCTTATCCTGAACAGCATAGAGAATACAATTAGAAACTAATACATATACAACATTAACACGAACATGCACACACATATTGTACACACGCACGCAGACACACACACACACACACACATGCATTCACCAAAATCCACCTCTCTTACTAAGACTAGCAAACACATAACAGGAAATTTATTGTTTTTAGACACAATATAGTATATAAAGTAGTACGACACTACAATATAATACATATTGCATTTAAATCCATACAATTTAATATTTACAGATTTGAATACATAGCTAGCAGCAATAAAATTATCTAATAAACACTTTCTAAAGCATGCAGACAACCTCATGCACAAGTCACAAGCTGGAATAACACATATCACTCTCCAGAACATGACATTTCGATCTATTTATTCTTTCTGCATACTTAGATTGAAGAAAGTCTATCAATAAACAATTAAAACATCTGTCCATTTTAGAATTGAAGCAGCCTCTATATTGGAAGTGCATATACTGTATTAGGTGAGAGGAATCGTTCTATAGGTGTTGGGAGTTGGGAGTTACAGTACGTGAGCTATGGCCTGTGAGCTCTTTCTCTGTCCCCATGTTGGTGGCCATGACATTAGTGGGGCAGCAGAAATCAGTGGCATGCATGAGTTTTTTCCGACCATACTGTACTTCGGTCTCATCCACAAGCATGCACATTGCTTTTACAGTGGCTGGCGTAAGTATTCACCCGCCCTTGAACTGTCTGAGATTCTGTAAGGTATTGAAATGGACACAATTTGGATTACAGATCATAATTTTACTCAAAATAGCCCATAATACTGAAGTAAATGCTTACTCTTACCCATGCATTATAGCTCATTGGGCTTCACGATGCTGTTTATTGGTATGTTCTCTAAATAAATCTATGTCCCTGCCAGAACAGGTACCAGATACTTCAATCACTTGACACTTTAACTGCTATACACACACTACAAATGTAACTAATAATGTGACTAATGTTGTGTTTTTGCACCAGAACAAATTTTAAGGGATTCACACATCAACAAGCTTTTTACAAAACGTATCCAAACTTTTCAAACTTTTTATGAGCTATTTTAAGTAGACTCATGATGTATAATTCCAATTAAGTCCGATCGAGTGGACAAAATGTAAAAAAGGTGAGGAGGGGTGAATACTTACACTAGGCACTATAAAACATAGACAGGGATAGATAGCATTACTGATCTCTCTGGGGAAAAAGCAATCAAAGGACAGGGATTTCACAGCGACGCATTACTCTCCAAACTGTCATTTACTCGTATAGTATGTGGATGGATCTGATCCCCAATGATGATCAGACTTGAATAGACTACAGTACCATGATTAATCACAGTGCACCTATTAAGCTTCACAGGCTTTGACATTAGGACCTATTGAATTATTTAGGCATGGCTGCCCAAACCTGCCCCTGGACCTCCAGCACCCTGCAGAGTTTAGTTAAAGCCTGACTCTAACACATCCTGACTCCATTTCTTCCTACACAGATTACCGAGTTAGCCAGATTGGATTGTTAATGGTTTGACATCATCCTGGATAATATAGTTTACCTTGTAGCTGTGAGTTCAAATCTGCTCAGAGCTAGTTGGCTCATTTTAAGGAAGATCCGATCAGACTGTTAGGGTGATTTCATGGTGCCTTATGGCGATTAGACTCAACAAACAGAGAACATAAAGCCTTTATGTAACACACACTATTCGGTTAAGGTCGCAGGAAAAATGTCTCAGTTGCACAGTTGGCAATATTAATACTCTTTCCTGTTTGCCCTTAAACCTGAAATTGTAAAAATACTAATTTCCTTCTCTTTTTAAGGCTGTCGGTGGCATCTCCATATGTCTGATCATCCATTGCTCCATACATTAGAGGGGCTTGGAGCCTTTGACAGAAAACTTAGGGCATAAAGCAAGGTACACCCTGGATGGGATGCCAAACCATCCCAGAGTGCAAGCACAGACACACTAGTTCATGAATGCAGGCAATTTGGAAAAGCCAGTTGTGTCTTTGGACTGTTGGAGGAAACCTGGAATAGGAAGACTTCCTACACACTCACCAGAGCCAATGACCTACCAACCTTTGGAGGTGCAAGACGGCCTTGATAACCACTAAGCCACTGTGCTGACTATTTCTGACCAATAAAAGAAAAAAATATCTAGAGCACGTTTTCAGCCCTATACATTAGGTCACCTCAGCCAACATTTTTTGCTTCTTGCTCCATTTATTTTATTGTGAAATCAAACCAAACTAGACACAATTGATTTGCAAAAGCAATAAAATAAAAATAGGCTTAATAATCTTATATTGAGTTTGCTATGAGGGTGTTCGTGTCAAGCCGGGATGAAATTTCTTGTGAATGAAGGGATAAAACCAATTCCAAGCAGCACGGTATGGTGATGAGACTCTTAGCTGCAGTAAAAAAGTTCAATGGTGCAAATGTTTTAAAGAAGACCATACTTCCTTGAATGATGATCCTGGTCGAGGTGGCGCAGGAAAAAAACAACAGCTTGGTTTGTTTACCAAAGGCATTCTGTAGTTGCAGGATCTCATACTGGCTACTACACCACATGCACCTTATAGGAACTCAGCAGGGAGTTAATACCACAACCCTCACCAGTCCTGACCTTGCTCCAAGCCATTTCCACATGTTTGGGCAATTAAAGGGAGGCTGATCATGTCTGATCATGGCACTAGCGTACTGAGAAAACATCCTACTTTGATGGTATCCAAGCACTAGTGAAACACTGGGGTAAGTACATTAGTGTAATAGGGATTATATAGATAATTAAAGATAAGAACGCAATCAAAAGTCCCGGTTTGACTCGAACACTATAATCTTATATTACAAATTTGACTAATAATAATAATTATAATATTAATAATGATAAATTTCCATTTAATGAGCTATAAACTGCATTCAGGGGCATTTCTTCCTCTACTGTAATTACAAGTCTAATGTGCTTATGGTGCAATATTTGGATGTCAGGATGGTAATTATGTTTATGTAAATCTGTTTTGTGTTGTCAGTGATCTGTGCATTCCAAACTATGCTGAATGTTTCATGTTGTGGACAACTATGGTGAATAAAATTAATCTGATTCTATGAGGTTACGTATCGTAATGTAAATGCGCAATTCACTTTCCTATCCTATACTAATGGCCATGTTTTGGTTAATTTGTCCTCTCATTCAAAACATACAGTACATGTGATTTTAAACTGTATACGCACGATGCAGTTCAGCTTAAGTAGGTAGAATGAAAAAAAAAAAAATAGAAAAATCTGCTATGAAGATAGAGGTTTTTAATTAAAATGTATTTTGGCATGGGAATGTGTTATGAAAATCTAATTAAGACATACTGCCATCACTGTCCCTGATATTATTGTAAAAAAAAGCTCACACGTACTGTAGGGCAGACGTTTCTTTCGAGGTCTATTTACAGAATAACTCTGCACTATACAGTATCTATTTAAACCCCATTAAACCATGTGCATGTTCTGTTCAGAACAGACAATTTAGACAAAATAAGAAAATTTAGGCAAACTAAGCACACAAATAAATAAATTAAAGAAGAATTAATAGCACGAATAAAATAAGAATTAAACTTTCATGACCTGGATTTGGTATCTCACTATTAAGTTGGCATTGCTTAGAAGTTTATGTACTCAGTTTCTTGGTTGTGTGAATTTAGCAGGCCAAAACTGGAACCATACTTAAAGTCATAATCCAGGTTTTTCAAATCTGTCTTAAATCAAAGTCGAGGTCAGTAAATTTTCCTTTTTTCCTTTACCGAAATTTGTGAAGTTTGTCACCGAGAATGTGAGTGTGTAAGTAACTGGGGCCAAATTCCACGACACTCGTTCCATGCAGAAATACATTCCAAATTCAACCGAGACTCATGTGAAGCCTCCGCAGTCCCTTTGAGCTAAATCTGGTTGGTATCTTTTTAAGTTATGCCGTATGGTACAGTAGATACCCACTTGATTTTGCTCAGGGGGACTGCAGAAGTTCATGAGTCTCAGCTGAACTTTGGAATGCATTTTTGCATGGAACAATGGTTGTGGTATTTGGCCCCCATTATTTACATTGTACTCGTGTGACAAACTTCACAGTCGACATGCAGAGCAGGAAAATCTATAAATTTATGTAATTTATTTCAAGAAACCTGAACCACTCATTTGAGTAGCAGAATTTTAAAGAGCCATTGTTAATTTACTGAGCATTGTTTTGTGTCTTAATAATTACTCAATGACCAACATTATCAGGGACACCTGGTTCAAATGCACCTGACACCTGTTCACCAGTGACACCTGTTCAAACAGCAGTCACAGAATGGTGTGAAAATCTAGAAACATTCAGTATTTAGTGGGAGTGCAGGCAGAATGTCATTGCTGGTGAGAGAAGTCAGGGGAGGACGACTATAGTAACCCTTGGTAGATGGAATATGAGTTACACCTTGATGCGGGGTTTCAGCAACGGCAAAAGACCACAACATGTTCCACTCCTGTCGGTCAAGAAGAGGAATCCAGAGTACAGTAGGTGAACATCAGTCTTCAACTGTCCAACTCTTTTCCTTATTAAGTGCACAATGAGCACACCTTTCTAATCAACACAGTAATATACAATTATGAATCCTTTTACTCTAATCAACTTTACAGGTGCCACTAGAGATCCAAAGGTAACCCGGTTGGAATAACTGACAATACAGTAAATCAAGTACATCTCATCTTAACTTCAATTTCTTATACTGTACTCAATTAAATGCCAAGCCAAACAACACGGCCCTGGACTAATAATGGTCTTCTGTGGCATTATAATAATAAATCTGTGAGGTGGAACAAAACTCTGCAGGTTCATAGAGCTCTAGGAAAAAGCATAGGCATCTCTGGGTGAAATAAATAACCCTCATGCTCATGAGTTCAACTATACAGACACTAAATGTACTCTGGTTTTAATATTTGCAGCTCATTTGAATGAATTAATACTCATAAGCGATAAATTAAAAGACTATTTAACCCTTATGAACTGTGGCTTTAATTTAAATCAAAAGCTCTCAACACATCTCATACTGTATATTTGTAGAATACATTCACTAATTTTTTTTTCAGCTCTTGTTATCAGTTTCAAGGGTGCCGACAATGCTGAAATCCGAAATTTGCTTTTTGTAACCATCTTTATAGACCTACCTTTTGTAACAGCACACAAGACGGATAAACCTGGCCTTTATTATGTTGTCAAGAAGCAAAAGAAGGAGATATGCTTTCATAAGCAAACAAAGGTTTTTCACCTTGCATCCCATGCATGTTTTTTTTTCTGTTAGATGTGGAACAGATTACTGTTAGCAGTAATGGAACAGATTACTGTTTCCAGTAATCTCTGGAAATCCTACGGCTAATCGGTAGATATTGGCACCCCTGTATAACCAAGGTGCTCATTCTCTGCTTAGGCTTCCTTCCTGGTAGATTATGTAGACATAAATCAAGGCCGCTGGGTCATTCTGACAGCACACTACATAAGGGTTAAACATTCCACGACGTGAAAAATAGCTACATTTACCGAGGCGCTTATCTATCTACTTACTGTATTTCAAAATGCCATTACCGTAAGTGACGACACAGCCTAAAGCCGTGTGTGTATGTGTGCATGTGTGTGTGTTTGTGTATGCTGGTTGCATTTAGGTAAAGGGCAGATTGGAGACAGAGCACAGGCAGCTGTTATGTACTAGGGATTGGGGTGGGGGATGAGTGGGCTTGATTTTTTCTTTTTTGATTAAGCTCTGAGGATTGTTCACTAAAGTGAGGCAAAGCACCAATGTGGGAACTAACCTTTCTTCCGGAGTCCTTGCTTCCACACTCGCCTTTATCGTACCACCATTTGTTTTTCAGTTTGTCTAAGACGGCCTGCTCATTGAGCTTCAACACCGCTAGGTTTACTGGGATTCTTCAACCAGGGAAATAACATAAATAACATTACCCATGTTATCTTATGTTATTCAGCATTTAAGTAAACACACACCTATATAAAATATGTACTAGTGTTGTACTACAAGTCTACAGCTAGATTGAAGGAAAAAAAAAAGAGGAAAAAAAAAAGCTTAATCACAAATCTGAATATAATGTGGCTGTGCCAAAGTGATATGCATTAATACTCCATCTAGCTTTGTTGCCTTTCTCCCTAGTGCAAGATGTGTATTACTATATCACTTTGGGTAACCGGCAAAAGATGAAAACACTTGGATAGGGAAAAATTTTTTTCCCTATATCATATCAAATATGCAATTAATATTAAGTTTTTAAAAATGCATTGTCTGTAAATGCGTTGTTACGTTAATGCATCGCCAGATCGGTTTTAGCAGACAGCCCCGTACTGTGTGAGTACGGGTCCAAGGGTGTTTGCCGGTTACCCCTCCACCGTGGTGGTTACCCGCTGGATAGCTCATACTGGGGCTGACCTTGGAATCACCTCCCCCGCTGCCGCACTCGCCCTTGTCGTACCACCATTTGTTTTTCAATTTGTCCAACAGGCCCTGCTCGTTCAGTTTTAACACTGCCAGGTTTACTCGGTTTCTTGAAATGATAATAAATAAAATAATCGGGGTCAGCGTAAGTGGTGAGAATGGGACAGTGAGGCAGAGGTTGTAGGAAATGAAACGTGAGTCAATCTAAAAAAAAAATTTTTTTAATAATAATAAAAAGGCAAACTGATCTGATTGTGTGCCTGTTTCTACAAGACCTTTTTGTTGTCTTGTTCTGTGTGATGTTCAGGAAAAGAAAAGAAAAAATATGTAGTGTGAGCAGATTTTACCAAGCGAGACATAGATTCCTAGGAAGGGAAGAGGAGGCGTTCGCAATGCTCTGGATTTAAGCCGGATTGTCTTGCGATTTGTCATTTTGTCAAACAGGTCGAAGGAGATCTTCCTACAGTACAGTACACTAGTCCGCTGTATGTCCGTGCCAGAGCGTTCTTAATTCAATACGCCTGCTCCACCCTTTACCCAGTCTTCATGTGCTCCTGTTCCAGGCGCTGTTACCGGGAAGCCCCTTCCACCGCGGAGCGGACAGTGCCGCCAGGAAGGAAAGCGAACAGACCGTGAGTCTGTTCTGCTCCCGGGCAACAGTGTCTTTCTCAGTAAAACCTCTCTTTCTAAGCCCTCCGTCTGTGTGACGGGAGGGGGTTAGAAAGAGGTCGGCTTATGGGTGACTAACAGAAAGCCAGACTACATTCGTGAGCGTTGCGTTTCTAAAGTTCACTGCTTTGGCAGAAAGAGTATCAGGCAGAGAGGAGAGGGGGGGAAAAGTACCGCATTTTCCAGACTATAAGACGTGTCTTTTGCCCTGTAGCGAGTGCCTGCTTTTAGTGTTTTTATTCTACTGTAGGTTTGAATAACAGGAAGGTTAGGAACACTGGCACTAATGTAGCATTTGATCCTTTAAAATCGTAACAGGACTGGCTGGACCAACAACAACAGCAAAAAAATTTGTGATTAAATGTTGGAATTTGGGCCTCATTTATCTTTTGAAATAGGACAGAGTTTATTTGTTCTTAGAAGTATTTCCATGATGATGACATTAGTGAAAAAACAGTCAGGTCAAAAAGGCATTTGTATGTTTTTCTTTTTTAAAAAAAAATTTCTTTCATTTTTGTGAAGCTGCTTCGAGACAATGACCATTGTTAAAAGTGCTATATAAATAAAATTGAATTGAAAATTGAATTGAATGTGCTTGTGTCAATTTACAAATGAGAAAACTCACTAATATCACTAAGAGTTTTGGCGATTTATTATATATTTAAACTTGGATTTAATTTCGGGGGTTTAAAATTAATGAGCCAGAAAAAAAGAATCCAAAACAAATCCATAAATGACGACAGATATGACTAGCCATTCAATAGCACTCCATAAAAGCAGGTAGCTAATCCACTGGTAGGAATTCATTAAATAACAGATAAACGAGGCCTTTTGTTTAAAAATTCCAACAACCTTCCAAAAAAATCCCCGACCCAGCACAGAATAAAGACGAGTGAATAAATGTGATAAATAAACTTGCTTGGTAATCAACTGTTAATCAAGCCTGACCACCCAGTCCTGCTGACATGGAATTTTAAAGCAGCTGCTTTATTACTTTTTCGTTTGTTCCAGATGTAAAATACAGCGAGAAAGTGTTGAGCCGCTCCTCATTTCTTCATATTAGACTCAATTAACTGATGTGGATTGCATTAAATTAAAGGAATGGGAACAAATGGTTGACTGCGACAAGCTGTAGAGATACAACTTGAAAATGGATCGTTTTTGTAATAACATGGGCAGCAACCTTATTTCCCCTCTCGTCTGTTCTAATTGCTCAGAATTCAGCATCACCAGTATACTGTATTAATCACCGGCCTGATCTTCTGTCATCATCTACACCTGTTTCTCACTGGTTCGTGCCTTAGATAGTTTTGTTAGATGGTTTTTATGCTTTAATTATTCATAGGTAACTGTGTGGCTTAACAAACAAAAAGCACTTATCTGAAACTGCTCAGGTACAGAGAATGGACTGGTTTATCCATCAAGACTACATTATAATAAAAGACGCCTGGCACTTTGGAAGTAAAATATAAAGAAATCAGGGGTGGCTCAAGATTTTTGCCCAGTACTGTTTGTCTCTAAGCTTTAGCTCTGGAAAAACAAGAACGATGAACTACATTAACACCAACTAAACTAGACTTAAGCAACCGGTAGAAATCTGGCTTCCCAGTATGAAAAATAAAATGCATTATTTCATCTTTAGAGCTGCGCTGATTTACAGTGCAGACACTTATCGTCCAGAAAGTACAGTATCTGATGGGAAACAACTATAAGCTACAAAGAAAAAGACATGATGAGGAGACATGAATGAGAGTAATGGTCAACAAGTGAATCCTTTGCGATTAATATGAATAATTTCTGCCTCTTTTTAGATAAATAAATTTATGCTAAAGTTAATGTGTTAGCCTTGTTATACATTTTTTATGTTATACTATCGATCTGAATGACGTCTGTGAAAAATTATGTTTAGCTGAACGTCATTGACAGTTCAGGATATTGATGTGGTGGTGATGGAATGGGTTGGAGTGATGTCATGGGGTGAATCCTGAAGGAATCAATAAACAGAAGAGCATCAATATGGCATGTCGACATATGGAAATGTGAGACACAAGGGTTAGAAATAGGATATCATGAATAGCGGTTGTTCACAGGACCAAGAGATGAAGACAGTCAGAAATATTCCAAATTATCAAAATGCAGAGAGATTACTCGGGAAATCCAAGCTGAGAACAGATTCCAGGGTTCTCATTATAACAGAATCCAAGGTCATTAAGTGTTATTTGGGAATAATCAAATTGGAAAAAAACATGTTCCGGGGTAATCTCTCCAGCTTCAAGATTGTAAATCATTATGTATATGTATATGTCACTTATATTCTGGTTAGTAAGTAAGCCATTTTTACCTTAAGTCAGAACCTTTAGGAGTTGCAACCCCATACCCTTTGGAGTCCAGGTTTCCGCCCACCTTCATGGTATCACATGGTTTGCGCTGTTCGATGTACTCGTTCATGGTGGACTCGAGCAAATACGCATATTTCCCTTTGGACTTCCGCACTCTCGCCACTCCCTCGTCGGTGGTCTTGACAAACACTGAGGGATCTGCAGACTTCATGTAGGACCACATCTTCTCAAACACGGCTATTTTGGATCTCTGAGGACAAAAATGATTATTAAACATGTAACGTTGCCTGTTTATGTAGCAACCGCTGCAGCAACCTCATTTCCCCTCTCGTCTATTCCAACCACTTAGCATTTAGCATCACTAGTGGACTAATCACTTTCCTGATCATCTGTCATCATCTGCACATCATCTGTTTCTCACTGGTTCATGCCCTAAGTTGGATGATTATTTTACGCTTCAATGATTCATACAGTAGGTCACTGTGTGACTTAAACAAAAATATTCCTCCGAGACTGAATTTGCCAAAAACGAGAGGCAAATACTTTCCTTCAGGAATCCTGGAGAACTATACCTCAAGGCTACTTAAAAATCCAATAAAGTCTCTCTCTTTGCACAGCGCTGTATAAAAGTCCTAGGTGCTTGAAATAAATCAGACAGTAAAGAATGAAAAATGTAATATTGTAATACTGTTGAGTGAACTCAAATAAATCCGACTTATCTCTCACCCAGAAGAACTCTTTGGTCGATCCTCCATCCAAGGTGCCGTAGGAGATCTCAGTCTGCTTGGCCAGGTCTTCTGCGCTCTCTATGGGTGACACCATCCTCTCCACAGTCAGGAAGGCAGCCAGGTTGGCCGTGTAGGAGGAGATGATGATCAGGGTGAAGAACCACCAGACGCCTCCAACTATACGACCAGACAGTGATCTAAAACCATCAGAACAACCAACTAATGTAAGCTGGAAAACAAGGCTTGAGGAGCAGCGTTGGAAATACGGAAAGCGGACCCAGTTTTCTGTCCTAATAAGAGAATATTGCTGCAGTGCTAAACCTGTACTATGACTGAAATGCGTGTAGGTGTATAAAAAGGAAATCAGTCGTACTACCCCCCGGCTATATCTGAGACGTCTCCTCCGTCTTGCCGGAGTTATTTATTCACCGCTATATGCATTAGAGTTCACACATTTCTTAGACTTCATCTAAAGGTGCAAATCATAAAACACCTGAGCAAGTAGAACAAAAGATGCAGAAATGTTCAGGGAACCAGAAGAAATGGTGTCAAAACACTTGAGGCCTGTTTCTGTGTTTCAAAGGAGACTCACGTCTCTTAATGAGCGAGAGAGAAAGAGAGAGAGAGAGAGAGAGAGAGGATTTACGGGACAAACACATGAAGGTAAAAATAGTCGAATACATTGTTTCATACTAAGTAGCACAGATAAGAAGAAGGCTCCTATTTAGGATTTGCCAAACACACACACACACACAAACAAAGCTGAAATTTGCCAAAGAGAAAATCCTCACCCACAGACCTAATTCCAAAGCCTTATGGCAATCATTATTCTGTAAAGATTTCCCTTTATCAGTCCTCGCTTCAGGGCTTCAACCCCTCCAACACAATGCAGTGAAGGAGCAAAACTAGGACAGATATAAGAGAGAGAGAGAGAAGGAGAGAAGGAGAGAGGGCGCATACCCGAGCAGCACTGCTAATGCCAGCCAAAAGGAGGCAAAAAACAATGAGCCTTCGTCTCCACTCTGCTGCTGACAGCTAACAGCCTCCATCCACTCCTCACATCTCTCTCTCTCTCTCTCTCTCTCTCTCCTGGCCTTCATTCTCAGCCTGTGTGTACTTTTTTTTTTTTCAACTCAGCTACAACAAGTGCACTTGTGTCTCCATCCAAGGAAACCAATCTGTCAGTCATGCCGCGTGGCCCTGCTGACGGGAACCAAAAGGGGTATGTGTTGTCGAACAGCAGGTTTCCACAAATTACATCGAATCTGGAAGCTATCGAATCTTTCAGAGCTACTGTACAATAGGCTGCAGGGGACTTCTAACACCTTTGGCATTATAAAATGTTTTCGATCAACCGGTCAGATAAACAAATACTCAAATGAACTTGAATCAACATAGACAAAAAAATCTGTTACGTAAGCATCACCAGTGGTGTCTCGTGTCCAGTGACAGCAGGAGTGCTAGAAAAGCAGATAAGAAGACTAAATGTTTGTGACGGCACGTATAGAGACACTATTCTACTGTACAGTATATGACACTTCGTTTTTTTTCTTCTTTTTTTTCCACAGTTGACGCCAGATTGTAAAGCGATAGCATTAATTGGTTTCACAAGGCCAGACGCATGTTTAACGTCATGATCGAAGGGGGTGAGGAGATGGCCGGGTATTGTATATGCATCTGTCTAACAAACAGACAACGGATGTGTGCAGAGTTAAATCAAGCTAATGCGGATTAAAAGGGTCAGAAGTCAAATCCAAAGGGAATCAATTATAGTGATCACTTTGTAGTGATCACTTCCTATCAGGAAATAAAGACATTGGACTTTTTTTAGTGCGTACTGATAGTAATAATAGTAGAAAGAAATATCATAAAGGATATACTAGTTCCTTTTATTCTTATATAATAAGTAAATCATACTGTAAGTGACATGGATACATTAGTCATTAGGCCATAGATCACACTCACCTTTTAATAGCTTTACCAGTGAGTGGCGTCATTCTGATGTAACTTTGACTGTCGATACAACATGAGTTTGCAATCCAGATTAGCGTTCCTGTTTTTTTTTTTTTTACATTGTAAAACAATTCAAAGGCGTCCAAAATATGCAATAATCTCCTTAGAACAGTTGATATTAAGACGTGTCTGCTCCTTACAGTACAGTATGTAAAGCCTTCATAACGGCTCTAATCTGAATCTGTTGGTGATTTCTGAGGATGGTGACTCTAAATGAACTTCTCATCTACAGCAGAGGTAAGTTTTGGTCTTGCTATCCTGGGAAGATCTTCATGAGAGCCAGTTTCATCATCATGGTACAGTACTTGATGGGTTTCGCAAATGCACTTGTTCTTGCAAGAACTCTTCCAGAACAGCTGACATAGAACAACTGACTATTGTTGCTGTTGTTACTTAATTACCCAATTCCATGTTATTTCCGTGTTATTTCCTAGTTTTAAAATCTCCAGGGGTCCGTTCTTCGTACATCGCTAACCCAGTTAGCTGGATTTGATTGTTGTGGATTTGTCCTGATCTTAGATTGTTTCGTTCTTCGATGCGCTTCTCGCATTTGCTGTCATAGCAACATGTCCGTAAGCTTGAACCTGCTCGGTAGC
>JAQQZS010000011.1:5019613-5039725 GCA_030068045.1 Platyallabes tihoni
TCCATATGTGTTATTTTATAGTTTTGAAATCCCCAGTATTGTTGTAGAATGTAGAAAATAAATCACTAAACAAAAAACAAAGAAATTTGCAAGTGTTCTAAAACTTTTGAACGGTAGTGTGTATATACTGTATATCATCCATCCATCTAGGAACCTCTGTAGTCCAGCTAGGGGCCATGGAATCCAATGGTGAACACTGTGTGTACTGTATTCCCACCATGGTTGGACCTCTGGTCAACATTCACATGCACAATCACACACTACGGGTACATTCAGAACGCCAGTTAGCCTAATCTGCATGGCTTTGCCCTGTGGGAGGACCTGAAGGAAACCCACCAAGCACGGGGAGAACATGCAACCTCCATGCACACACACTCCGAGGCAGAAATCGAACCCCGTCCCTCCTGGAGGTGCAAAATATACTGTATGTGGTATGATGGTGCTGCCATACATACAGTATATATATATATATATATATATATATCACCATTATACCTAAAATGTAAATAAACACAACATAAAATGTTTTAGTTCAATTTACTCGAGTAGTCTGCTAAAACCTTTCATATGTTTTTTTTATTCTACTGACGACTTTCTTTAGTTAAATGATTACGATTAATTAAATCATGGGCTTTTCTTAACCTTATTGCCTTTTCAGATATATTGTTTAAAAAAAAGAAAAAAAACAGCTGCCTCTATCTGTCTTAAGATAAAACTTGAATTACAGTAAGAACTAGAAGTCCATCAGTTTAAATTGAAGTGATGTTAATAGGATTCTCTTGACACGTTTTACTCGTTTCCGAAAAAGAAATAAAATGATTGTGCTGCCACGCTGTCAGCCGTTCTGTTTTAACTAGTGGGTGCTGAAGGCAAGAAAGCTCACATTTATCACAATAATTGTTATGGCATCTGAATTATTAATAAGTATTCCTACTCACAGGCTGAGACACAATTAAGGCCAAGCCATCTGTTTGTCCTCGTTGAGATACCTAATGCGTCTTTGCTTAAATCAAAATTAGCATACGTAACATAAATCGGAATAGACACGCGGAATTGCTTTACATGTCTAGGAATGCTCTTGATTGAAATGGTTTGTGGGTAATGGGTAATATCCATTGGTTTAGCAGGAGCAATTATGATTTTTGCTAACCCCTTGCTACAGTATGTCGATAGTAATGTCAGGAAATGATGCTTTTCCGCTTTCCCAGCTATGGAGCGGTCAGACCTAGCGTAATAAGGTCATAGCCAATTGACTAGAAGTTGAAAGGTGGCATGTTGATGCCAGAATGCACGAGGGGCTCAAGTTCTCCCAGCGATTCTCATCATCACATTCCTACAGTATAAACCCGACTATTATCCATTCAATTACCCGTTCCATCATGCGCACACCATATAAACACAGACCCTGGATGTTTATCAAGTGCAAACTATTCTTTTAGTGTATTCTTATATGCCGTGCCAAGCCTTTCTCTCTGTTTATGATATTCTGGTGTTGACTCATGCCTGTTGTTCTGTTTGTTTGTTTTTTTTTCAGTTTTATTACATTTGTTTATCGCCTGAACCTATGCCTGTTTTATGACCACGATCTTGTTCGATGTTTTGGCACGTTTGGCACGTTGGCACCGGTTTCAGAAAATAAAAAAGACATTTACCTTCAACTGCAGGAGCCACCGCTGCCTGACAAAAGGACACAAAAGACTTTAAGTGGATTCTGACCCACAAATGCACAGCTCTCTTCTGTCCATATGTCCGTGAGCCAACAAGGAAAAAAAAGAAGCAAATCGTGATCATTCCAGGCTATTGTGTTGCTATTTTTAACGTAGGTCTGGGGGATAATCATTAGCACGACATTCTCTCTCAAAAAATTAGATCTACTTGCTGATATCACGTGATCAGATAACAGACTGTCAGGATCTGAGTGGGAGAAAACGTCAAAAGTGATTTGCTAATAATTATCATTTATTATTTATAAATTTAAACCACTCATCTGAACAGTTTCTAGTTAAATTGAATGTTGTGGAATGTCCGAGAGACAAGTTCGTTTCTATTACTCCATAACAGACGTTAACACTCACTGGCCTCTTAAAGTTAATAAGACAAAAAAAAAAATTGCAGCTTGTCATGAGTGTCAAAAAACTCTCTGTACGATGATGGAACACTTACTAACTGTTACAAAGCACTAACTCGCTTATATGTTACATACTGTACAGTAAATGTCTCCTAACAGAAAACTTTTTAAAAATACTATTAAGCTGAGATTATATAGTCTTAAATACGGGTTCTTGTATACAAGCAGTTCTGATATAAACATATAATTTACGTTATAGCTGGGGCTATTACCAGACCATTTGGGTTAAAGAAAATTAACTTTGATTAAATGTAAATTCAACATTTAAGATTTTCCTTTTATTACATGCAACATGCACAACTTGACAACAAAAGCAGTTTTTGGCTTTAACTCTTATTATTCTATGACACACAAAGTTGTCTATAACATAAAGGTTAACTTGTTAACTCTTAAATAGCCTCGTTTTAGACGCTTTAAACTTCCAGATTTTGGACAGCTAGCTGCCGATACTCTATGACGATCCAATTGCATCACTTCTCTCCGTCACATGATCAGTGAAGCGAAATGTGTTTAAAAGGTTTTTGGAGAATTTTGCCGAACAAGAAAAGGATGTTTACGGTCTGTTCCTGGCGCCGCAGTCACCCCAGCAGTAATAAATAACAGATATGCATCGTTTAATGTCTCCGACACACTCTGTGAAATAGGATTTGGATGTTGTCATTATATACTCAAAACTACGGGAGATACTGCGGTAAGCACTGTTGTAAGGAAAGATAAAAACACGAGCAGTGTTTGTACAGGAAACTTGAGATGCACATGCTGTATTTGGGAAGCTCTTGCATTTGCTTTGTCTGGTTCAGTCCGTTATTATTGTAATGCTATGAACCTTAGGGGACAACTGACGGATATGCGCTCAGCTGATGCATGAACAGACGTTAAATGGTGCATACCTTCACAATCATACGGAGCTGTCCTCAAGTACCAAAGTGAAACTATTGCAAGCTGAATTAATGCTGTAAACCAAAACTGTTTTTTCCCCCCATGATCTAATTTTCTGCCACTACTTCTTGTTTCTCACTACACAATCACAATCAAACTAGGCATTTGCTTCTTTTTTTATTAAAACTCAACCATAATATTCCTAATACTAAATTGCATACTTAAATAAACACGACAGCAGACTGATGAATTCATTGTGACAAAACTGCGAGTTTAGCTTTTTTTTTTTTTTTTTTTGGCATTTGTGCTTTTTAACACCCTTATGAAAAAATATATATATATGCCCAGGATATTTTTTAATTTGCAACACATCTTCAATAATGCATTTGAAAAAACTTCTCAAAATTGCAAAAAAATAGAGTTATCTTCGTTTTGCTGTCAAATTGTTCAAACGCATATGAACTGGACACCCACAACTTTTCATTTTGTAACAATTATATAAAGCAGGTTTATACACTCAAGCTTGTTGCTTATGAATTCAAGAATTTATGCAGATTGAAATGGAATCAGTTTAACCCATGCAAGTGTATTATTCATGTTATTAGCCTGGAGCTGTACCACTCACACACATATAATGGAAAAACAACTGTGGTGTTAAAAAAAAAAAATAGTTTTACACTTTTTTTACAGTTTGCTAAGAAAAGAACATGAGTGTTGAAACAGCACAAATCCAGACATGCAGCACAGAGGCATTTATATCCCGTGAAAATATTCACTATGACATTACAGTACATGCGATGTTATTACAGCATGTACAGCTCTAATTCATAACTTTCAACACTTGCCAACTTGTTCTGTATAATTTTACATTCTGTTACTGCAAGTACACTGCGGTATGTCACAACAATCACTCTGATATACAATTAATACTCAGTATTCGAATAAGATGCTCCTTATTTAGTAGGATATAATATGAATATCCCTGAACAGTTATAAACAACCTCATCTCTGTCATTTATTCTACAGGATATACAGTAAGAAACGTCCTGGGAAAATACACATCTGACCCTCTACTTAACTTTCCACCTCTTAGTTTTTCTTGCTCCGTGATCTGAAAATGGCATTTTAATCACTTCTTCAAAGACGAATGTCCTATTCGGGCACAATGCCATGTTTGCGCACAAATGGAGTTTTTAAAACTCTCGTTCTGTCTTCTGCATCGCTGTATTATGACAGCGAGGACGGGGAACTGCTACTCGCGCAGATCCGGAGAATAAACTTCGGGAAAAAAAATCGTTTCAGTTATGAGACGATGAATAATAGATTAAAAGAATGTGGCACACGCAGGCTGTGCCAAGCGATTAGCGCAGCTCCTCTGAGACGCAGCCACTTAGACAGGGCTTAAAAGCTGCCACTGGAGCAAAGTTGCACTGCACTGTGAACAGTCAGGATAAGTGGACTCCTTCATGTACATACATCCTGCTGGTCTTTAGATGTTCACTATGACATTACAGTCATTACTTTTGATGACGGGTCATTTTTAGATCATGACGAAGCCAGATGTGAGAAAGATGCACAGGAAGAAAAAAATCCAGTTGACTTGTCTGATGCTTGTGAGGAAAGAGGATATATCACGAATCAAACTGTGCCGAACTGCTTATAAACATTGGGGTTGATGCAAGGACACTGCCTGTATCTATTTTATATCTGTTTAATCCATATATTTATATTTGTATCTCGATTTGTTGTGTTTTCATTTGCAAAACCGTAATAATAATCAGCAGCCTTTTAATAATTTTTTTTCCCCGTAATTATTCCAAGGTATATCTAATATAGCCACTATATAGCCATAAGATTTGTGGACACCTGATGATCATGTGCATTTGTAGTTCTTCCCCAAACATAACTGTCTAGAATGACTTTCATACACTGTAGCATTACACCTACACTTTAATGGAATTAAGACACCCAAACCTGTTCCTGTCCCTCTTTGCAAAGTTTGAATGGAAGACACGATAGTGCCCTGGACAGGATCCTAACCTCAAACCCAATAAACTGGGATTTAAGCTGCTATGAATCAGCCCAGGCAGATACTAAGGATGATACATCTTGAACCAGTGCACTGCATGACCTTTTTATTTGGCCTATCTGACCCATATACGTTGTCTGCTTGTATGAAATGATGTTTTCATATCTTGCTATGCAATCTGATCAGGTTCTACTTTAACGTAAACGACTGTATAGCAACTAATGTGCCCAACAGATCATGCACAATCTACAGTATCGTACATTGGTTGTTTTCTGTTCATCACCTTAAATGACAGATTATGATAATGCATACTGTATCTTCACTTCAGGGCATCGAGACTGATACAGGCCCTCATTTGCATCTGCATGTCCGTTTAATTTTCTGCAGGGGATCAGGAGTTCAGGAAGGTTGTCAAGATGACGGCCACATCATGCACATTACCGTAATACACTCTGTACTGCTTGGCTGACATTTTCAAGCCATGAATTGGCATTTTTAAACTGTTTGGGACTCGTGTTGAATTCCTAACAAGGCAAAATATCTATTTAATAGCGCTGTCCTTTCGGTACTTGCCAACTATGTTTTTTTTTGTTTTGTTTTTAGCAAAGCAAGAATCATTTCAAGGCATGCAGACACAAAGTGCAAGGGAGAATATGCAGCTTTGGAAAAACACTCTAAAAATTACAACCTTGTCTCAGATGACAGACATCATATTTATCAAGGCCGTGTGCTTCTTTCCCACCACAACAAACAGACAAATGTTTGTGGACATGGCTGATGAGTTCATGGAATTACATCAGCCAGACGTCTAATCAGGCCTTCAAAACACTCGAGTTCCCCCATGCTGCTTTCATACCAATTTTCAGACCATACCCAATAAAGTAAACATGATTGACATCTTATTTGGGATCTTATTACGGAGGCAAAGAATTCGTTTTGATGGTGTTCAGAGCAGACTCTTTCATCATGTTTGGAATGATGAGTTAAGCCAGAGAGTTGCACACAATCAGGGGATGAGACTCAAAGCAAGGAGTACAAGCACACCCTGATGAGAAGACTCTCTGGTCATGTAGGTAATTAGCTCTGTGTAATTGCCTTCACTTTCCACACATGTTGTAGATACAGGAGCCCACTTTAAAGAGCACACTTCCCCCAAGACGCGCCACGTTCCCAACTAATGCAATCATCCACGGGCTCAATCACAGACATTTCCAAAGTACTGATGGCCAATTACCCTGCCTTTCCAATAGCTTCCCAGGGCATCATCAATGTGCAATAAAAAAAATAAATAAAACAGACCGAGCTTTTTAAAAGCAATTGGGCTGCTTATTGTTTAGCAGAGGGGATTAATCCTACCTCATCCTAAACGCACCATATACCAAATATCAAATCATTATAATATATTACATGCAAATCATCAGCGCATTTTGTAAGTGATGATGAGGATGGTATACACTTCAAGGCACCGTGTCTAGCGCTGACATAAATAATGCCAGTTGCCTGACATAACCTCAGACTTCAAACAAGAAGAAGTCGCACTCGCTTGCAAGTAAGTCGAGGTGAGGATTTTCTCATCATCGAAGCTGTCAGGAACTAGTAATATCAACGGGATTTGGAAACGCAGAACATGCTGAACGCACCTCTCACCTAGGCTCGTGAACACAGGCACTTTTGATGTTAAGCAGCAGTCTTCTAATGACGCAACAGAATGTTTTGTCTCTTTTAAGGGATTCACAGAACACCATGTCACTCTGTCTCATAGAAACAAAACGCTTAAAGATTTCTACTGCGAATCCTCCAATTAATGTACAGTAAGCAGAAACTCTGTTTATTTCTTTAAGCCACATTTAAGGTTGCATTGACACTGTAGGATATCAGGAATGTGTGTTGAAATCACAAACTGGCATTTTTCTGTTGTTTAGGGTTTCAAAGCTTGAGCTTACGTTATGCATGACGTCAATTTGCATATGATGCTGATGGATATAACATGGATCATGCACATTGACACACATCACAGACTGCCTGTGGTGTTTTGCATAACTTAGCAACAGATGCTTGCAAAAAGCATGCATGATTACAAACAGCATATTAGTACTGTAGTGAAAATGGAAAAATGGGATTTGCGCAACGAGAATCTAATCTAATTGGTTTTGATAACCAATCGAAATAGCACTCACTCAAAATTTCACTCCTGCTTGGGGGTTACAGGGGGCCTGGAGTCTATCCCACAAGGCGGGAAACACACTGGATGGGGTGCCAATCCATCACAGGGATTGGCACACACACACACACACTCATTCAGACACTACAGGCAATTTAGGAACGCCAATCAGCATGTCTTTGGACTGACTGTGGGCGGAAACCTGAGTACCCACCAAGCACAAGCAAATTCCAAGCACACAGCACCGAACTCAGGCCCTGGAGCTGCAGTGACAGTGACAGTGCTAACCACTAAGCCACCAAATCAAAATATGCACACTAGAAATATAAGAAAAGAAAATACATTGATGAATAAAGAATATAAGCTTATAGTTTAACCTGAAGAGCTGGCAGTGGACAACTTTAACAGTCATGGCTGTGACTTTTTACTGCTCACTCTATCCTAAAGGTTTTCTATAGGCTCATCTGTCCTCATCTATCCAGAAGTCACTCCGTTTCACACACACACACACACACACACACACACACACACAGAGAGAGAGAAAGAGATTGAGAGAGAGAGAGAAATTGAGAGAGCATGGTGGATGCGCATCATTTCTCATGATTAAGACGAGGAGTTCGACGGCGCGTGCACGGCGCGAGCGAACAGGTGCTTGATACAATGTATCATTCATGTGCTTTGTGCGTAATGTTCAGATCTTAGAGAGAGAGAGAGAGAGAGAGACATATAGACAGAACTTACACGCGTAGGTCATGGCGAAGCTGCTGCCCACGTCCACCATGTCCACTTGTGGCACCAGTTTGGGGAGCTCGTGCTGCTGCGATAGCGCGAATCGGAACACCTCATATTCGTGCGAGTCGGTCGGGAACAAACCGCCTGCCGAGACAAAAAAAAAAAGCAAATACCGTTTCACATGCGATGCACAAGTTCAGAACACAAGTAAGTGTAAGACGCGCGCGGGTTCACTCACCTATATTAATGTTACTTGGGAAACTCGAGCACGAGCACCAGCCGAGCAAGCTAGAGAGCACTAAGGCCAGGCTTGGCTCCATGTTGTCTTTTGCATTTGCGATAATTTCCCTAATAAATAAATAAATAAATATATATATGTATATATCCCACACTGATGTGCATCCGCCGGGTCACTTTACAGCGCGGCCATACGCGCGTCGAATAACGCGAGCGCGCGCTCCGCACCGCACAACACAACACCGCACCGCGCGCACTGTCTGGATATGCGGCGGGATGAGAGAGAGAGAGAACGAGAGAGGGAGAGAGTGGCAGCGCTACGCACGGCTACGGAGATTTAACCACGTCAGCAAAGACCTCAACACGAACACACACACACACACATACGCGTGTGCGTCTCTCCCCCAGCAGGATGAGTGCGCTCTGGCGGACAGTTTCCCCTCCCGGCTCTGTTCAACACATCAGAACACAGGTGTTAGTGCGCCTTTTGGATGATGCATGCTCTGCCTATTATATACGAGACAATATATTAGATTTAATTTAATAATAATAAAAAAGACTGCCAAATAAAGCATAAACCAAGAACAGAAAACTATTATTATTATTATTATTATTATTATTATTATTATTATAGTAGTTGAAGTAGTAGCCTAATAGTCTACTAAAAGTATTAGTACTGATCCATCTAGGAACCTCTAGATGACCAACATTCCCACACTACTGGCAAATTAGGAACGCCAATTAGCCTAATTTGCATGTTTTGGAACTTTGGGAGGAAACCAGAGTAACCGAAAGAATCCCACCAAGCACAAGGAGAACATGCAAACAGGAAGTTTCATTTATTTTTCTACACCTCTTAAAAAGTAGTCGCTGTAGTCATAGCTGTAGCCTAATAGTAGACCTACAGTATTAGTAGTAATCCATCAAGCAATCAATCAATCAATCTAGGAACCTCAGTAGCCCATCTAGGAGCTGTGGAGGCCAATGGTGAAAATTGCATTTATTCCCATTTTAACAATCATAGTATGACCTCCAGTCAACATTCATACACTAAAAGCAATTTGGAAAATGCCAGTCACCTAATCTGCATGTCTTTTGACTGAATACCCACCAAGGAAACCCACCAAGCACGGGGATAAACCCCCCTGCAAACTCCCCACACACAGATCCTGAGGCAGGAATCGAACCCAGATTCTCGAGGTGCAAAGCATTTTGATTAGTTTTCTATACCAGGTCATACAGAGTTCCTGGAGCCCACTATCACAGAAGACTTTGGACACGAGGCAGGGTACACCCTGAACAGAGTGCCAATTTACCGCAGGGCAGTCATGCACACCCGGCCTTCCTTCACACACTATTGGCAATTTACGAGCTTAATCTGCAGGTCTTTGGATTGTGGGAGGAAACCGGTGTACCCAGGGGAAACCCACCAAGCATGGGGGGAGGAGGCAGGAATCAGTTCATCAACCCTGGAGGTGCGAGGCAGCAGTGCTAACCACTATACCACAGTGCTGCCTTATTTGTTTGTTTGTTTGAAACTTTGTTTGTTTCTCCTGTGCTGTTGAGCTATTGGCGATTGGTTTTGTTTTGCTTATAGTGAGGCTGGTTTGCTAGCCCGTTACCCATAAGCATATGGTTTAGGGCCTCTTCCACCGACCCAACAGTGGCTCAAACCCCTACTACTGTAACTACTAGTAGTAGTTATACTTATAACATTAATTGTAATTGTAGTAATAGCCATAAAAGCATCTATAGAAATGGTAGTAACAGTTGTAATCATAGCAGTAGTGGTCATAGTAGTAGTGGTAGAAGTGATATTGTGGGTGTTGCTCCTGTTGTCATAATTATTTTTTATTTGTTGTAGTAGTCCCAGCAAAAATGCCCAAATTGTCCATTAACACACAAATTGTGGGCCAAGGCTACTGCTTGCAAATCCCTAAAATGGCCCAGTGGCCCAATATGGGAGCATTCCCACCTGAGGAAGCCACTGGGGATTTGACATTGGTGTGAAATTGCCCACACAGCATTGCCCACCCCACACTGGGCCAATTATCTGTGGCCAATGTCACATCAATTTACAGATACCTTATCCTGTAGGTCAATGTAGACTTCTACTTACTTACTCACTTACTATTGTTAGTGCAGCCAACTCCATATTTTGGGGTTCAGTTCTGGGCTTGGGATCCGGTCTGTCTGGAGTTGTGCATGTTCTCTTTGCGTCCACATGAGTTCCTCTGGCTCTGTAGTTTCCTTCCTTAATTGGCTAATCTAAATTTCCCATAGGCACAAATAAGTGTGTGAATCACTGTGTGCATGGTGCCCAGTAATAGGGTGGCATCCCATCTACAGGTAGGATGTCTTCACACCCCATGGCCAGTGTTCCAGGGATAGGCTCTGGATCTGGCACACTTCACTGTGCCATCCCAAGCTGGCAATCTTGGATAAGTTTATAATTATACTACTGTACAGTAAACACCGGCCTTCTGTTTTTCCGCAGTGTGGAAAAAGTGTGATAGGATGTTAGGGAGGTATGGAGGTGAAATTATTTTGTGTTCAACTAAAGAGCATAGCTGGAAATTCTGTGAAAAAATAAAGAAACACTCCATCACCCAATTGGACTTCTTACACAGAATGTCAGGAAGGGTTCATTAAGTATGAGTTCAGCGTGTACAGTTTTGAGAAAAGAATTTAACTAGCTGATTAGCTGGCCAGCTTGTTCCTAAAAGAAAAAGCATGTATTCATGAAGGATTCCATGTACTGTATTGTCCCACTTTGTAGCTCAAATACAGAGAACTGAAAATGAAATCCCCTATAATTTTAATCAACACAATCTAGATATGATTCACCAAGTCTGCAGGAATTGTACAGAAAAAACAGACCACATAGGGGTGGAATTTGAGGTTGTAGGTAGGGTGGAATCAGTGACATGCCATGAGTATGATTTGCGTTAATTTCTCTAAGTTTTCTTTTATAAGTGCTCCAAAGGCACACACTGGTGTTTTAAAGCAAGGTCAACAATTTAAGTTTTCAAGTACTTTCCATACATTTCTAAGCTTTGGGCAAATACATTATCTGCAAGTTTCTTGTTATCTACTGAAAATGCAAATGGTTTAAGCAATGCCCTTTAAAGCCTACTTCCAACTCGTGGCTCTACAGTCTACTGTTCCTTTCTACTATTCCTCCAGAGGAATCCAGGCACTCAGCTCACTAGTTAATGAGCTGGGATATCACCAATCCGTTCTAAACTCTTTTCTTCTGTAACTTCATAAAACTGCAACTTATGATTAGAAAACAGAGTGGTGACCCAGCACATCCATGCAATGTAGGGCAATGAATGTGTTGGGAATACATTTCACAAACTTCACATTAATAGGTGCAGTCATTAACTGGACCCTGCTGTAGTGGCCTCGTCTCTGCCGTAATTATTTGCAAATAAATCTGAAAAACTCTTCAGGGATTCATCGTGTGGTAAACCCACCAATTCATGTGGGGTACTGTTAAAGCTCTCTTTGTGCAGTTTTCAAGACTTTTAATGAAATGGGTATTTTAATGAAAAAATAATGTAATTCCTATGTTGATGGCAAACCCTCCATTCAGTTGTTCAGGGGTACGATTCTAGACAAGATATCCTTTGATGCCCCACTTGGGAAATATGTGGGGTTTGTGAGTTAAAAGTGTACCGAGACCCAATACAAGCAAATTAATTTCCACTGGTGAGAACCAGCATGGTGTACCCAATCTCCCATTGGCCACTTTGCTTAGGTCATTGGATGGTCCTGAACAGGACCAGCCTGAGAAGTTTATTTAAATCCACTAGATACCTGCTGGTGCCATCTTAAATAAAAAATAAAAAATGACAATCCCTCCAAATATTGATTGAAATTGTATTTTAAAGTATTTAAATCAGGGACTTTTCAGTGTCTTACTGTACCTTGTCAAAGGGCCCTCTGATCAGGGACAGGACTATTCGAGAAGCATGGTGGAATTTGAAAAAAATTTCAGACAAAAGAAAAAAAATGCTTCATGTTGCTATGAAGCACAAAGATTGTACAATGTACCTATCATTTATACAGTTGTGGGAGGCCGTGTTATGATATGGGGTTTCTTCAGCTGGTCAGGTGTAGGCTCAGCAAAGTTATGTGGCAATAAAATGAAGTCAGCTGACCACCTGAATTTCCTGAATGATCAGGGTATCACTTCTATGGAAGTTTTCTATATTTTATTGTATAGAATGTCTTTGCTTTTTGTAAATTGATGTACATCCTGTTCACCAATCATTGCCCAACTTTCACTAATTTTCTTGTCTCCTGAATGGAAAAATCCCTACTACTACAAGGTGTTATCAAAAAGTTTTGAGATTAGCCATGTTTACAAGTTCTGATTTTTTGCCATGTCTTCCCTCAGACACCTTAAAACGTAAAAAAAAAAAAAAAAGTTAATTAGTGATGGTCTGGCCACTGGGGATGAATTTGCAAATGTCAAAAAAGATGATGAGCTGTGGACCTGCCTCGCATTTTCCAGTCGTGGAGATGATTGACACTTCCACTGCGAAAACTGTTGCTTTGTCTCAGGGTCGAACACATACACCTAAGTTTCGTCACCGGTAATGATACCCGACATGTAGGACTGGTCATCCATGTCAAGTATGTTTCTTCTGTTCAAATCACATGTGACGATTGCCTGGACTGGTTTGGTGGATTGGTTTTGATATTTTCAGGGGTTGAGCTTGTCGAAGGTCTTCCTGATCTCTCATCATCTTCCAGTGATGTTCTTCCTCTCTTGAAGTGCAGGTGCCACTCAGAACAACTCGAACGACTCATTGCAACATTGCAGCAAACTCGTGGAATCATGCCAATCATCTCTATGGAAGATTTGCCCAGTTTCACACAGAATTTCACCTTCGCTCTTTGCTCTACCTTGATGAAACAATGATGAAATAGTGATCGTGTTTTACAGTCTGTTCCCCTTAATATTTCCATTAGAAGACTTCTCCCACAACAGTCCAGTTTGCATTGCTTTCTGTCCGAGTTTGTGTTTCCTGTTTTCCTCTTTCTCCATAACCATGCCGAACAATATCCCATGGTCAGTGTTCCAAAATGCTCTTATTTATCTTGTTTGGTCTCATTACTCAGCCTGGTTTTGCTCCGTAGTCTGTGTTTACAGAGCCACCAGTTCGTATGTGCTTATTCTGAAGTCCTGCTAGTTTCTCCAGTATGTCTTATAGCTACTGTATGGTTTCCAAGTGTCGTCCTACATCTATATTTCTTTTTTCCATGTTGGTAACTCTAAATTTTTTCGGTCTTCTTCTTCTTTTTTACTAGTCCGCATTCTTGTTTCGCAGTCTTCTTATTCTAAAATCTCTGCTTGTCCTTTAGATTTATGAGTCTGGAGTTACCTTTGATAAACATGTCTGGATGCCTTTGACCTCACCTCTGAATGTTTCCGAGATAAGCCTCAGTAAAGGGAATCTGCAATCACATCCTGACTCTTGGCTTGTGGTTATTCCACAACTGATATGTGAAATAGTTATTCTATTAACAAAATTAAAAAAAAAAATGAAAAAAGAAAGAAAGTCGTATTTCTGTGCTACACTGTATGACCAAAGTCCCACTTGTGCATTTTGATTTAACTCTTCCTGCTAAATCATAAGGCCAAGCCAAGGAAGCCACAAGAGATTTCACCAAGTCTGAGTGTTATAAGTTGCTTATTACATTAATTCCACAATATTACTCGGTCATCTAATATAACTGTGTAACTTTTAAAACACTTTACATACAAAAGCTCACCACTAATAAATTTACACTAAAACGCAGAGTGAGATGTAGTTTCTATATAAAAAAACAAAATTGTATAGGTTACTATCAGTATGGAGGTGCAATATATTATTTCCACTCATCCACATATAACAACGAAAAGGATCTCGAGTCTCGGACTTGCAACTCAAGTCACCCTCTAAATTTTGTGTCCTGACCCGAGAGGAATTCAATTTGCATGAATGTTATTCATTCATTCATTTTCACTAATTCATTTATCAGTATGTTTATTATTCTGGTCTTGGTCTAAGAACATCTATGTCAGAAAAAAAAAAAATAACAAGCACAAGGCACCAGTCCATAATAAAGTATCATTCTCTCTCACACACACACACACACACACAAACTTTTACACTTAGATTGGCCGAACATTTCAGGATGTTTTTAAAGATTGGGACAGAACCCGAAGGAAACCCACCAAGGAGAGCATACACACCTCTACACGCACATCAAGGCCAGTTTTAGATGTGATTTCAGGAGTCTTTTAAAATTATTAGTTGTCACAATGGTTGACGTCTATAACAGAATGTGGGATATTGTAAGTTATTAGTGTCAGATTCACTGCAATTGAGGAAAAGTAAAGGAAAAGAAAACAACCAAAACAAGGATAAAAAAAAAAACAACACTGCTTGCATCGGGGAGGTCAGGGCGCTTGCAGAGAAAAAGTCGCAACTTTTTCCAACTCAGCTTAAGGTTATAAGGATTTTCTTTTTTTTTTTTTTCATTCTATTAATATTGTTTATGTTATGGTCCCATAATGTTTTTTTTTTCTTGTTTTTTTTCTCCTTGTGATCTTATCCTGTCATCCAGCATTACAGTAGGTCTCAGTCTTTAGTCATTAAAGATTGTTATCATGATATACATTTAAATTAAAATGAATCAATATAATCCGTGGGCTGCACGTTGGCTTAATGGTTCGCACTGTTGCTTTGCAACTCGAGGGTCCGGGTTTGATTCCTGCCTTGGGTCTGTGCGTGAAGGGATTGCACATTCTCCCTGTGCTTGGTGGGTTTCCTCGGGTATGCTGGTTTTCTCCAACAGTCCAAAGGCATGCAGATTGTCCTAATTGCCTGTAATGTGTGTGTGTTTGTGCCCTGTGATAGATTGTCACCCTGTCCAGGGTATACCCTGCCTCATGCCCTAAGTCTTCTGGGATAGGCTCCAGACCCCCGCAACCCTATATACAGAATATGTGGTATAGTCAGTGAGTGAGTGAGTAAATTTAGTCCAGTAACTATTAATTCTTTAAACACAAAGATAGATACACACTTCAAAAGAATAAATAAAAACATTTTTCCTGCACAGGTGATGCAGACTCAAAAATGCACCTAGTATGAGATATTACACTCACATAATAGAACTAGGACTCATAATTTTAACATAATTTGCTTTCCAAGGTGCATTCAAGTCAAACCATGAAATTTTAGTTGCAGAATAACAACACAGTTATGAAAGTAAAAACTCCCTTTATTTCTCTATATAACCCCCTGCTGCACTTATCCCAGGTTTTTATTAGTGCTTGGATACAGTACCATCAGAGTAGAAGGTTTTTTCAATAGCCATGATCGGACTGCCTGCATCACATCTGAAATGCTGGCCTCCCAGGAACTCCTTTCATGGAGTTCCTGTAATATGCAAGTGGCTTTGGGTGTACAGTTCCCAGAGACAGAGCATATCTTCCACAATTTGGTGAGAATTTATCTGTCCATTTTCAAGGATCATGCGTTTCACTAGCTGAATGTTCGTGGGATCGATTGCAGTGAGCTCATGATCACCTCACGGGATCGTCATTCACGGACATACTGTATGGCCTCCTATCAAAAGTTGCACCATCCAAACGTTTTACTGCCTCTAAGAGACTCATCAGCATAAATGTAAATGTCAATCGCTTTTACAGCTTCATTCAACTGAAATTTCATCGCAGGTCCCAGTTTGACTTGAACACCCTTCATATTTAGAGCTTTTAAGAAGTCATCATCACAAAGCAGCTTTGCATAAATCTAGTCGCTAATCATCAAGTCGGATGTTCCGGTGGCAGGAAGAAACTCCCTAAAAACATTATTAGGAACTCTGGTAATAAAGGACTATCAGAAACAACAGTTGTTAATGCTAATGCGTCGCTAATTACAAATCATAGCGTAGCAGGAGGTTAAAACGTAGGTGTTGATTGTCTATGACGTCTCCAGGCTATTCTTTGCATTGATTGCATAATAAAAGACTTTAGCAGAGTTTCATCCTAGGAAAAGAAAAAAATTTTTCAAAAGCTTTATGCGTGGCTTTATGGATATCCCTCTGGCTGTTGATTAGCATTAACTGTTTTCTAAGTATAAGTGCTTAAATACATAATTTAATGATGATGGCGCATTATTAAACTCTGAAAATATCAGGGATGAAAACGATTGTGCTGTTATCACATTTAAGATGTTACATCTCTTTCGCTGTTTGCTTTCTTTTGTTTAATGTACATTAAGTAAAATATGTTGAAACAGAGTATAAAGAGAGTATATTCAGATTCGGGACTTGTGATTTCGTATGTCCTGACAGTTTTTTTCTGCAGATAAATAAAAATATAGGTTTTTATCCCTCCGAAACCCAAAGCCTTTAAATAGTGTTTTAATGACACTCTGGAGTCCAATAAAATGCAGTTTCATTACAATGCTGTTAAAGAATCTGGCGGTTTACACTGGTTCAACCGCTCACTAATGAAAATATTTAAATCAGCCAATCACATGGTGGCAACTCAATGCATTTAGGCATTAATTTAAGCCTTTGTCACATATACTGTACATTACAGCACAGTGAAATTCTTTCTTCGCATATCCCAGCATAACTGGGGTCAGAGCGCAGGATCAGGCATGATATAGCGCCCCTGGAGCAGGTAGGGTTAAGGGCCTTGCTCAGGGGTCCAACAATGGCAACCTGGTGGAGCTGAGGATCGACCTCAGTAACTCAGTGCAATAGCCCTCTGAATCTCCACTGCCCGAAAACCAGGGCTTTTCGGCCAATGCATTTAGACATGTAGATCATGTAGATGTGATCAAGATGATCTGCTGAAGTTCAACCCGAGCATCAGAATGTGCCAGAAAGGAGATTTAAGTGACATCGACTATGGCATGGTTGTTGGTACCAGACGGGAGTATTTCTGAAAGTCCTGATCTACTGGGATACCACTCACTGCCATCTCTAGGGTTTACAAAAAATGGTCTGAAAACGAAAAAAAAAGAAAAAAAAAACATCCATTGAGTGGCAATTCTCTGGGTGAAAATGCCTTGTTGATGCCAGAGGTCAGAGGAGAATACACAGGCTGGTTCGAGCTGATAGAAAGGCGACAGTAACTCAAATAACATCTTGTAACAACCAAGGTATGCCGAAGAACTTCTCTGAATGCACAACACATCGAACGATGAAGCAGATAAGACCAGCAGTCAGCTAAGAACAGGAAACAGAGGTTGCAGGTCGCATGGGATCACCAAAATTAAACGAAATATGGGAAAAACGTTGCCTGGTCTAATGAGTCTCGATTTCTGCCATGACATTCGGATGGTAGGGTCAGAATCTGGCGTAAACAACTTAAAATCATGAAGTCATCCTGCCATGCAAAGGTTCAGGCTGCTGGTGGTGGTGTAATGTTGTTCGGATATTTTCTTGACACACTTTGGGCCCCTTAATACCCGAGTATTGTAGTTGACCAATCCCTTTATGACCACAGTATAACCACCATCTGATGGCCACTTCCATCAGGATAACGCACCATGTCACAATAATCTAAAACTGGATTCTTAAATATGACAATGAGTTCACTGTATGCAAATGACCACCGCAGTTACCACATCTCAATCGGATAGAAAACCTAGGACCAAAATCTCTAAGCAATGTTTAATCAGAACTGCCCAATGATTAAGGCAGTGCTAAAAGCATAAGGGCGGCACAATGGCTTAATAGTTAGCACTGTCGGCTTGCAACTCCAGGTCCTGGGTTCGATTCCCACGTCAAGTCTGTGTGTATGGAGTTTGCATATTCTCCCCATTCTTGGTGGGTTTCCCTCTGGTTCTCCAGTTTCCTCCCTCAGTTCAAAAACATGCAGATTGGGCTAATTGGCTTTTCCAGATTCCTCTCAGTGTGTGAATATGACCGGAGGTCCTACCACGGTTGTACAAATGGGAATAAATACAATAAGTACAAGGTCACCATTGGCCTCCACAGTCCCTAGTCAGACTACAGAGGTTCCTGCTGGATGGAAAGGCATAAGAGGGTCCAACTCAGTACTATCAAAGTGTACCTGATAAAGTAGCTGGTGAGTGTATATCTATTAAAATATTTTTATTGTTTTTTATTTAGCCATATGCAAACTTCATCAAAATGTAATTGAATTTTTTTTTTTAACATGATTCTCTTGGCAATTGTTGTCTAGCAACCTCTGTAGTCCTACTAGGGATCGTAGAGGCCAGTGGTGATTACCATTGTATTTATTCCCATTGTACAACTGTGGTAGGACCTCCGGACAACATTCACACACGCATTCACACTCTATTTCAATTTCGGAACAGCAATTACTATGCTAATCTGCATATCTTTGGACTGAAGGAGGAAAGCAGAATACCCGGAGGTAACATACCAAGCACAGGGAGAACATGCAAACTTCATGCACATAGAACCGAGGCGGTGCAAGGCGTCAGTGCTAACCACTAAGCCACTGTGCCACCAATAATGACTTTTCTGTGGGGTTTTGTTTGTTTGTTTCTTTGCTTTTTTCTCAAAAATGGTTTCAAACATATATTTGAACGGTTGTGAAGAGAGTTTATGGGAAAGAGTATTTCTGTGACAACAAATCATTCCCCCCCTTTGTGGCCTCCCTAAAATGAAATTATTTGATCTTTATAGCCTGACTCCATGTAACAACTCTGTGGCGAGAAAAGTGGCACTGAGCAAAAAGGGGGGGGGGGGGGGGGTATTTTCCATCAGACCAACCCTTTTCCTTTGTAGTGAATCACAAGTTTTTTTAAATATTAAAAAAAAACATATCAAATATAAAAATAATGTTGTATAATGTTGTATATAATGTTATGTAGTTAGACCATTTAAGTAGCGATGACTTGATCCTTTTTCTTCTATATATGTTTGCTTTTATATTTCTACCAAAAACAAAGAGAAAAAAAGAACGTAATGTAGTTCTTCTTAACGAAATTATGCAGAAAGTCAGACAGCACCAGATGATTCAGGTGGGGAGAGAGCCAAGCAGCCAGGAGAGAAAGAGAGAGCAGAAAGAATTGTCAGATGGAGAGTTCAGAGAGTGACGCTCCGGGTGATTTAGAAGCTGAATGTGGGACAGAAAGAACAGTCATGTTTGTCCAGTTTGTAATATCGAATAAACCACTTTTAGTCTGTTCATACGGATAAAAAAAATATCCATTATAGCTACAATAAGTCTTTTAACAGAACAACTTCAAAAAGATCTCGAACCACCTCTGATCACAAATCACATTTAATTAAAATGAATAAATAAAATAGGGACAACATTTTTTTTTATCAATATTTTGAAATATAGTCTGCAAGTGTGGTTATTATCTTTCTTGCACCTTTCTTGCACATGCTGTACTGTAAATCATATTACGAAAAAGGAAACCTACATAGTATTTGATGTCACTATAATTTAATCAAAACCTGAATAGACCAGTGTTCCATGTCAGCACCACATGCTGTGCACCACACATTTAATTTATTTAATTTCGCCGCTTCCTACAGGACATATAACATGGTTAATAAATATACATAACTGGTCCTGGGAAAATGGACAGACTATTGCCACGTGTGATGAACTCACATGGACATAGTGAAAGACAGGAAAGATGGAGACGGGAGCAGAAATTACCCACTATAGGTGTGATATATAAAACAAATGGCTGCAAGCTTTCCTCTATGGTACAAGGAGAGTGATGCAGGGGTCGTGTACATTCACATAATTACCCAGTGAGTCATGTGGCGGTTGTCATGGTTCTGCCTTGTTATACACAGGAACGCAGGTGCAGGTAGAACTCAGCTTTATTTATTTTGATAAAATGCGAAAACAAAGAAAAGAACAAATGAAGGCACGACCCCTACGGTCGTCTTCCCAGGGGTGGTCTGCAGGCGAGA
>JAQQZS010000011.1:5076137-5087658 GCA_030068045.1 Platyallabes tihoni
AAATCCTTTTTTTATATCTCAGTTGGGCAAAGAATATCTTTTAATTTTAAGTTGTGTATAGGTTCTCTGATTTTTTTTCATGATTTTTGATATGTTTTTTGTAGCTCTAGCACCACTGGAACCCAGTGTCCCCACAACCCTATGCCCGGTCTGATTTGCGAAAAATTTCAAAAATTGTCCCTCTAGCCCGACAAACGTGTGTGTGGGGCAGTGGTCTCAGCAGTCTAGTATGACAAAATGTACCTAAAAGGATATTATCTAACAGATTGGTACTTATGAGACATTTGGCTTGTTCCCAAAAGAAAAACTGTGTGTATGTGTACAGTGTGGGTGCATGTGTGCCCCTCTCTGCCTTATAACTTGTTGGAAAAAGTGTTTTTTTTTGTTTGTTTTTTTTTTTTTTTACAGTTGTAAAGTTTTGACAAACGGAATCACCGCTCTCTGTTGGATCACTGAAATCTTTTTCTTTTTGTGTGACTTTAACAAAGAATCTCTCTAATGACACTTGCTATTGTCTCCCTTTGAGGATTTCATGGAAATGTGACATTGCATTGTCATTAAACAGATTCATTGCTCATACTGCTAAAGCCAGTTTTCTTCACGAGGGCCTTTGTTCACAGTACAATATTGTGCAAAAGCCTATGCAAACCTCCTAAGTTCAATTAAATGATGCAGGTTAAATGAAAGAAATGGGAACAAATATTTGACTGTGACAGGCTGCAATGTGGTTAAAAGATACAATTTAAAAGTTGGTTATTTATATAAAAAATTGGGCTGTCAACATTAAAATGCTAATATCATCTAGAAATTTGAATGTATTGCTTTTTGTGAACAAATTAACCATATGACCAGTGGCTTCCCATTGGCTTTCAATGGCTACCCATACTCGGTTGCGTGTGATAATGGAGCAGATAATAAGATGACTGCGGAAACATCACCAGGTGTGTGGAATTGCAATCTTCTAGGTGGAAGTTTGAAGTTTACATTAAACTCAAGACAAAGGAATGGTGGCTGGTGCTCTCGGTTGTTGATTTTCAGATCTGACGATCCATGTTCAGGCCACGCCCCACCTCATACAACCCAGCCACTGCATGCAGTGCAGGTCTCATTTGAGAGATTTTAATTTAACATTTGTTAAATGTTAATGTTTGAGATATTATAAAATTGCATAATCTATTTCCTCGTCAGATTATGACTGTGATTAACTAGATTCAAATGTCTAATCGATTGACAGCACTAGTGAAAACCTCAGTAGCCACCTCATTTCCCCTCTCATCTGTTCCAACCACTCAGCATCACCAGGATACTAATCACCGACCTGATCATCTGTCATCATCTGCACCTGTTTCTCAATGGTTCATGTCTTAAATTATATGCTTTTTGTGCCTAAATGATTCATGGGTCACTGTGTAGCTTAACAAACAAAACACATTCTTCTTAAATTTCTCAGGTACATGGACTGGACTGGAAATACAAGAAAGTCTGTCTCTTTGGAAGCAAAATATGAACAAATGAGGGGGGCTCAAGACTTGTGCACAGTACTGTAGCAAAATGCACATCTGCCTAAATGGTGTTATTAGAGATAATAGCATAATTGCATAATTATTGGCTATCAATGGATAAAGATCCACAATGAACACATACAGAGAAGAAATTATCACATGCCTCTAGATTTAATGCTGCACCTGGGCACTATGTCTCTACAAAGACTTTTATTTCATAAATAAATACCGCAGGTATGTTCTCACTGAACTGAGACACTAGCAGTTCTATTTCCCTCTCTAGCATACTAGAACAAGCTGAATATTTGTGTCTTTTTTTTTTTTTGCTTTACTTTTTCACACCGTGTAGTCATAACTCCTAGAGTGATTTCTATAAAAGCACAGCTCAAACTTCAATGTAAGCAAGCCAGTTTCCTCATAGGCTCTCTTATGTGTTGAAGCCCGGCGTGGGCCTCTGCAGCGCAGTTGAACCCACAGACCGAAAAATAAGAAACTCTTCAGTAACTAATCGCAGCGTTTACGCAAATTTGGACGGCTTGCATATCATATCCGCCAGAAAACCTTCTGCCTTTTTCATGCTGTTGAGTAAGCGAGGATCTGCATATGGTAGTCTCAGATCCATCTTCTTCAGAGCGGCTGTGCGAGACTCCTGAGACACAGTGAATCAATCTGAGCAACTTCGCGCCAACCATTCATATATAGAATCTCTTTCTATAGGACACCAGCTAAAACTGACCCGGTCACAGGCTAAGAGACTAAACTTTAGTGATTTCACATCTCCACAAAATCGGTTATCTCAGGGTTAAGAATGAATAAAGGTCATGTCATGATTTTATTTTAGTGATTATAAATATTAATAATAAAAAAGTTTTTTTTAAATACATTTAAAGATTTTGTAGTATGATACAGTTCATATGAAGGGTGTTCAAGTCAAACCAGGACTTGTCTCTTGAGCAGAAGAAAAAAGGCATAAAACTGATTGACAATTACAGAAGACTTCAATCAGAGTACAGTGATGAGACACTTACAGTAGGAGCAATAAAACAGGTAAATTGTGCAAGGTCGAACCTCCTTGAATGACGATCTTGGCCAAGGTCGCTCAGAGTCCACTGTAGTTGTTTTCTTGTTCATTCAATGATTTGAATGCCTGATCCTTGAAAATCGACATGTCAACAACTTGCAGAAGAGACACATCTGTCTGTGGGAACTACAGTATACACAGATGTTCACGAACACCACTTGCACATTACAGGAACTCGGCTGGGAGTTATTGCCACATCCCCATATGGTTCTGTCCTAATTTCAAGCAATTTCCTTGAATAACATTTTTGGGCCATTGGAGTTCCTGAGAGGCCAGAGTTTCAGACTGTCAGATCATGGCTGAAAAGATCACGAGAACTTTCTACCTTGATGGTATCCAAGCACTAGTGAAAAGCTGGGATAAGTGCATTAGCCTAGCAGGCGATTTTATAGGGATATAATATGTTGTGTAATTCTGCACAAGTAATACTTTGACTTAAATGCCCCTCATCATGTGAAATGGACTACTGTATATTACAAAGTACTTACAAACAAGTTGATCAGAAAACATTACAATCATATTTATTTAAAACACACTCTAGCAAAATATGCAAGAGATGATATAGGGCGGATATACATAATGTTTGGAACCAATTCAATCCTTTATGCTGGTAATTGGCCATGTTGCAAAATACTGTATCAATGTTTTTAATGAAAAATATACAAACATCAAAAAGAAAATTTACCATTTGAATCTAAGACCATTTCCCCCTCTATTTCCTGGCATCTAGTATCTGTTATCTACAGTATAAAACAAATTAATATGCCACTATGGCACACAGAGTATATGGCAAAGAAATAACCCACTTTTTCAATTTTAAATAAATAAAAATGTAGATATGATGTCAGGAAATCAGAAGTCTCACAATTTATTCCTTGGGTACACACAGCCTATTTGCTTGTCAGCTTGCTTTTTTTTTTCTCTCATGAGGAAAAAATGTAATTCTGAAATGTTTACATTCCACTGGGAAACATGCACACACTTTTGATTTTAATAACTAACAGACATGAGAGGCACTCAAATGATTTCCCATGTAGTTATGGCAAAGTTTTGAATTAGTGAAATTGCAGTCTTTGAAACCGAGGACATTTTGTATTTTTAGCAGTAGGACGTGTAGATACATGTGAAATGTCAGGCCTGCAAACATTATTATCAAATGATTTGCTATTCCCTATGACACTTCCGTCTATTGATTGTGCAGATGAGGAAAGGACATGCTTTGATATGAGCCTCACTTCGAGAATCCCTCATTAGGCTGTTACTCTTGTTCTTGATTTGACACCCTGTGTATTACTGCCGCTCTGTGTCATTATACGACTGTCCTCGTCTGTGGAGCTGAAAGCCCCTGTGGGAAAGAGTTAGTGATGCATTTGCCTGGGCTACATGATGTGCTGAATTGTGGCACAGTCCCACAAGTCTCTCTCTCTCTCTCTTTTTGTAAGCTTATGATGTACATGCACACCAGGCACTACACAAAGATGCTTTTAACCATGTAGATGCTTGCTGCTTTTGTGATGAAAAAAGAAACACCAGGGTGGTTTGGTAGTGGTTTGGAGTCATTTCATAGGTGAAATTTGTGCATTTTGAAAGCTTACACCTCTACAGTAGATGAAGCACTCTGAAAGTATTTCACTTTTTGTACTAATCTGTATATACTGTACTGTATATCTATGGTATATTTTTCCACATATTTTATGGTTCATATTAAGAGAGAGTCATCATTCACAACATACATTTTGAATTCTTTTGAAATACTAATTACCTCCTTACCATCCATCCATTCATTCAGGAACCTCTGTAGTCCAACTAGGGACCGTAGAGGCCAATGGTGACCATTGTATTTATTCCCATTTTTACGACCGTGTTAGGACCTCCGGACACACTCACACACATATTCACACACTACGGGCAATGGACTGTGGGATGAAACCGCAGGAAACCCACCAAGCTTGGGGAGAACATGCAAACTCCATGCACACAGACCGGAAGTGAGAATCGAACCCTGGACCTGGAGATGCAAGGCAACAGTGTTACCTCTTTTAACTGCCCAGTAATATATATACATACAGTATATAAAGTATAAGCTGATATACCATTTGGTTCCAGCAGTTGCATTCAGTAGCAAAACCATGAATTTCAGATTTGTGCCTTTAGTGAGCGTCTATACAGTGAGATCTATACCAAAAAAAAAAAAAAACCATGTATATGTATTTTAAATATTTGAATTTGCATTATAAACAATACAAAACATCTGGCCATTAGTAAAGGTTTTGGAAGGCACTGTACTGTATGTAGACTCTCAATTATCCTCTATATTATTACCAAACAAGCATTGCATTTATAGGTGTTGCCCCTGGAATGATGCTCTGCCCCCTTTTTGCTCCAGATGAGGAGAAAGATTGATCCCCGTGTTGATTTAAAACTTTCCGATTTATTTGAGTCCAACTGGAAGTCCTAACAAGCAAGGAAGGTAAGTACACTTTGATCACCCTGATTTAATTTTCTCGACAGTTTACACCATATACAAAGTGCGCATCCATACAGAAACAACATAGGCATAGTAGATGGTACTATGGCCTTGCACCACCAGGGTCAAGGGTTCGAGTCGCACCATAGGTCTGTGTGCATTTTGTTTCATTAAAAACAAAACCTATCCTTCTTTCCTTCGGAATGAAAAAGGCAAAGACCTGACCGTGATCACTGATTCTTCTATTTCAGAAACTGTTGAAGTTTAATAAGTCCAAAAAGGTGCTCATATTTCTCTCTTTCAGCCATCCACTTACTGGCAAGTTAGCAAAGAATAGTCTCACATCAATCAACCACAACTGACTAACTACAAAAATTCTTTCCTTAAAATTGTAATATCATAATAACTCTGCCAAGACACTTCTGGTGTAGGTGTAGTGACATGCCGATCTAGTGAAGGAATACTCCCACTAACAGTACATCAAATACCGACTGGCTGTTTACTTAATCTATCTTAATATGTGTCTTCATTCAGTTACAACACCACTGAGCAACAGCAAACCCCAAAAAAAATCTGATGAGCTGTATTTCACCTTGCTTCCCCGAGTCATAAAGACACAGAAGCTGAATTGGTAAGTAAAATAATAATTAAAGATCTGTTTCTAATTAGAAAGATATAACCCCTTCTTTGAGGGCCTTAAGGTGTCGCCACTGGTTGACGTTTTAGATCTTGCACACTAGTAGATTGTATTGCCATGCAATTATTGCTGTGCCTCGTAAATGTAGGAAATGCTATTAGAGATCCATAGGGGCAGGAATTCCGCTGCCTCATGCTATGAACAGTTTCACTACTGGAAGAGAGGACATGACAGTTAATGAGAGGCTTGCCATGGTTGTGTTTTAAACACCATATTTGGTTTGTTTAAATACTATATATTGTGGCCAAAAACATCTTTCTTTACAGCAAATAATAAGAATTAAGTCTGCATTGTGTAAGTGCATATAGTCTGTCTTTTGTGTATAGAACCATTACCGTTTGCTATATTGCAAAGATAGAAACTATGTACATAATGCAACATACTCAAAATGGACAGTTTTCCAATACTTGTTTTTTTTTTTTTTCAGGTCTTTTGCTAGGTTTTCTGAGATGCAGTTGGGCTCTAAGTCTTTCTGAAGCCTGCCAACTCTGGTTAATGCTATTAGCTCTACTGTGTTTGTTTTACACTGTGTGAGAATGGCAATGGTTCCACACCTGCTGTTTCAAACAAAGGTACATCTAAACCTTTCAAAATGAGCTGCTGGGTGACTATGTTGTTGACTCCAAGCTACCTATTACAAGGTGACTATTGAGGCTATGTTTGTTATTAATGTTGCTCTGCCCCACCAAATCCATGGTCATGAGCTGTTGCTGATTTCTTGTGCAAATTAATTAAATGTGTAATCAAGCATGAGATGCTGAGGAGTTGTTAGAACATGAGTGCTCCATAGCTTTTAGGGAGGAAGGCAGGATTACAAGCTTTTCCGGGAAGACTATGTTTATTGTATTGAAACATGCAGGCAAGTACACTTTGATCACTCTGATTTAAGTTTCTCGACAGTTTACACCATATACAAAGTGCGTATCCATACGGAAACAACATAGGCATAGTGGATGGCACTATGGCCTTGCACCACCAGGGTCAAGGGTTTGAGTCGCACCATGGGTCTGTGTGCATGGAGTTTGCATGTTCTCCCTGTGCTTGGTTGGATTCCTCTGCATACTCTGATTTCCTCCAACAGTCCAGAGATATACACATTAGGCTAATTGGCAATTCCAAATTACCGCTACTGTGTGAAGGAGTTTGTGCCAGTTTGTGCCCTGCAATGAACTGGGACCCCATTCAGGATGTACCCCGTCTAGTGCCCCTGGTACCCTGGGATAGACTTAAAGACCCCCATGACCCTGTACAAGATAAGAGCTATAGAGAATGAATGAGAAAGTGTTATGATTTACTATTTTCTAGACTGACAGGGGAATGATAAAGCAATGTGTATGCTCAGCTTGCTTTAAATTCACAGCTTTATACATATATAAGCCTCTTGTTTGTGGGTCAGCAAGTTCCACGCCATAGCCAAGTCACGTCCAAGACAGTTTTATAGGATATCTTTATGCTACTCTATACAAACAGAGTGGATGCAAAAAGTTTATGTTCAAACCTTATTTATAGTAACATTAAGTGTGCTGAACAAAAAGTGCCCCTTGGTCATTTTGAAAAACTTTAATCATGTGTTACAGACATAATGTTATGGACATTACACAATCTGAATGCGGTTTTATTTAAGAATTTAAAAACATACATCAGAAGCTGATAAACCTGTGTTTGGGTGGCTTGGCTGGTTTTCACAGGTGAAAGTTTGTAAAACAAAATATTATATTAACATATCTCTAGCAGCTGATGTCTTCCCGGGTAACAATATCAATCTGAGTAATTATCTTGCTGTTAGTTACTCTTCCATAACCTCCCAGCTGTATGTTTATAGTATTCACATCCTACACAGTAAAATCCCCGGTGTTGATTTAACACTTTCCAATTTATTTGAGTCCAACTGGACTCATATAAACAGTGCTGGGTGTTAATTCATCACTCTAAGTGTTAATTCAACACTGGGAAATTTGCTGTGTACTAACAAGGCTGCCTGAAAATGTGTGATTGGCTTAGGCATGGCGTACCCTATAATTTGCCTGCACTACATGTCGATCAAGAGGAGGTAAAGAGGACAGAGATACTGCATTTTTTAACAAATGAAAAATAAATGTGAGATTATCATTATTAACAGCATACAATCAAGTAAATAACCACTGATTAATACGCTTCCTGATGCAACTCCTCCAACAGTCACATTCACAGAATCAAAACATTCGCCATTTCATCTGGTGATCAATCCCACCGCAAATAACACAGCCAAGCCAAATAATGATGAATCTCTAGCTAAAACCCCATGGATTTTACTAAACACATGACTAGAGACCGGATATTTAGAAACTCGAGTCATTAGATATTACTGATTTTTATCAAGCTCCATCTGTTCTTTACAACACTTTTGTGGACAGTGCACTGGAATATTTACAATATAGTGATAATTACATACAGCTCTCTCATTAAGTAAGATTTAATGTTTAACTATCTTTTATACTGTAAATAAAAGAACGGTTACTCTTTTGTTCTTTACATTGGTCAGAACTCGCTCTTTCAATGATATCTTTACGTTTCATACATTGGACAACCCAAAACCAGTCTCAGAAAATTTCTGTCTGTACGTATGTCTGTCCAGCCAGATTTTGTCACAGCATCACGCAAAGCTGTCTGGACAGAATTTAATGAAACTTTGGCAGTACTTACGTATTTGCCTGAAGTTAAACCTGTTTCACAAATGAAATCAAAATGTTTAGTAAAAGTGAAGTTATGAGCTGTTTAGTTTGGCATATTATGTCACAGCATCTAGCGTTTTTCTGGACAAATATACAGTAGCACTTTTTCCCTCAAAGAGGGCGTGGCTACTGTATAAAACTGCATAAAACTAAAAATATAGCCATCCATCTAGGAACCTATGTAGACCAACGAGGGACCGTGGAGCCCAGTGGTGACCATTGTGTTTATTCCCATTTTTACCAGTCAACATTCACACACTACAGGTAATTTGGGAATACCAATTAGCCTAATCTGCATGTCTTTGGACTGTGGGAGGAAACCGGAGAACCTGGAGGTACAGGGAGTAGTAAGTTTAGTGAATGTGTATTTCATGATGGTGGAACCTGAGATAAAATGCTCACTACACAAGCACCAGTGATCAGCAACAGGGAACCATCTTTAACCAGGATGAGCCTCGTCTCTTATATGTTGTACTGCACAGCAACTGTCCAGTACTGGAGATAGATCACTAGACAAAATAGTGGCTTGTTTGGATTTACATCAGGTCTGAAGTCACACGCAAGTGCTCCATAAACCTGTTGTTACTTCTGCAGCCAGAACACACACTGAGTTGTCTCCACCGCCTGTAGTTTTGGTTTTGCAGTGAGGTTTGTCAGCCGTCATCACAAACACACTGTGTAATATTGCAATCAGTTGTTGGTTATGAGGGTTGAAATCAGAAGGATGTGAAAAATTTTTCGGAAGCTTTTCAAAATCACGTAGATGATCCACGAGGGTCTTCAAATAATCTGATCTGATCTGAAATTCGGCATTTTTAAAAAAGATATTTTTATTGTAGACATGAACAACATGGCATTAAAGATGGAGGTGGTGTGTTTAGATCCACAAGTTCTTCTTTTTCCAAGCAGGTAAACTCATTTAGGAAAGTTTGCGTACTCAAACATTTTGAGGAAAAGTAAAACAAGATTTATATATAAGCATTTTACTGGTCTGTTACTTATTTTATGCTCAGATCAGGATAAGCAGATGATCCTGGTACTTAAGTGTATCTGCACAAAAACAACTGAACATGTCAACATTGTTCCAGAAATGCAATTTTCTTGCGAGGGTAGATAATTTAAGAACAAGCCACTGACTTTGTAAAAAAAAAAAAAAAAGCAGTGTGCAATAGGCAGGCGAATGCATGCTTGATATCGTATGTGTGGCAGTAAGTGCTTGCATGATGGAACGTCAGTGATGAAATCTCCTCGACATATTGGCTCAGTGTAATTGTGCATCAATCTGTTCTTATTAGAAAAGCACCTGGCTTCTGTGTGAGAGGAAAACATTATTTCTTCCCCTTCTCTGGTTTCACTCATCACCACACATCAGGAGGGAGATTTCAGCTTTCTGCAGCCCTCAAAGTAGAACAATCACATCATCATCATCATCAACAACAACAACAAAAACATCAACAACCACTCTGTTTCCAAGTTGTCTGCATCAAAGCTCTACTCACTGCTAATTTTCTGTAATTGCTTGGCATCTCGATGCATACAGACGTCTAATTAGATAACAACAGAAATGGGAAGTTGTTCATATGTTGCTGAAACTGAATCTTATTTCAAAAGGCAAGACAGCCTTAATTGAGAAGGGTACACATTTGTGTTCCTATGAATGTATAAATGCATTGATTTGTGAATGCACTGCATGTCATCTACGTAAGGTGAGAACAGTGTGTGTGTGTGTGTGTGTGTGTGTGTGAAGGGTGAAAGGGTCGAAACAATACTAGCACATTGCAAACAGAGAAAAACTGCTCTAGGGATCATGCAGTCAAAACACAGTATTGGTGCTGATTTAAATCTTTTATGTTTTATATAATACAAAAAATGCATGTTCCAAAGAAGCTACTTTTGAAGTTTATGCAACATGAACAATTTAAGTTGCTAACTTCAGCCATTTTGGAGAGATGATTTTATATGTGCCCCAAAAATGAAAAAAAAGAATTCAGCATTATACTGTCTCGCTTCAAGCAATAATAATTTAAAATGCTAATTATTCATATTTCTTTATGAGTATTGATACTAAAATAGGTGTAAGTTCCTATAAGCATATGACCTATAAAAATTGTTACTTAATGTAAATTGTCTTTTGGTAAAGGCTTAAAAAGCTAAAAAATTTGTAGTGTCTGTAACCATGTCAAATTGCAATATCTTAACAATTTTGCCTTTAAAATAATTTTTTTAGATTTATGTCATTTCATGTGAAATCTAAATGGACAGTTTGATCTGAATGAAAATTTATATTTTTAAAAGTTATGGACACTACATAAAAGGCAGAGAAATTGTATTTAGCAAATGTGTTTCTTCTTATCTGACAAAACTATAAATATGTATGAGTATTTATAAAAGACGAAGCATGGATCGCGAGATAAGAAGGATTAAGTCATATGGAAAATGGTTATAGGATCCTATCTGAAGGTTCCCTTTTTCATCTAGGTGAGACTTTTTAGCTCTGCTACCATGTTTTGGCCGCCACCGAGTAGAAATTAGCAAATAAAACAACTGATTGCAGGCCATAACTTTTGGAGACCAAACAATATTTGGAAACATTGCATAAGAAAGAGTGGGGTTATTTGGAATATCAGCCAACAAGGCTGTGATTTAGATGTTGGTAATTATCATACTGTACAGTATGTGACGCAATATGGCCGAAAGGTTTGTTTATTTTTCTTCTAGACATAGTAGGTACAGAAGAACCTGCACTCATACATTCATTCATTCATTTATTCGTTCAGCTTGTCCTCTGGTTAGCTATCTCACCATGATTTGAACATTCCTGTTAAAAATTGGTGTCCGTTTCATATTCATCAGCATTCGTATTGAATTTCCAGTATAGGAAATTTTGGAATGCCGCTGAGACAAAACTAATTTGTGTACTGCTTTATAATACAACTAAATGCTGTATAAGCACTTACAGTAACTAATGCATTCATAACGATGCATTAATATGTAAGCATATTTTAATTAAATATATTTGTGCATGCAGTAATATTACAGAAAACTATTAATCTTATCTTATAG
>JAQQZS010000011.1:5157145-5172280 GCA_030068045.1 Platyallabes tihoni
ATATTCTGATTTCTGGTTTGCTGTTACCATAGACCTGCCAACACAATATGAATTACTTTCAAACATTACTTTTTATTAACTATACACTCATTGATTTCATTTATCGCAACTCTTTGCGATACAGATATTGCGTATACCATTATCGCGATAATGATAATTTCTCAATATATCGTGCAGCCCTATCATCTTCTATACCACTTTATCCCTGGACAGGGTGCCAATCCATCACAGGGCACACACACATACTCACACACACACAACGGGCAATTTAGGAACACCAATTAGTTTAACCTGCATATCTTTGGACTGTGGGAGGAAACCCACCAAGCACAGGGAGAACATGCAAACTCTTGCACACAGAGATGGGAATCAAGCCTGGCTGAGAATCAAACCCAGAGGTGCAAGGCGATAGTGCTAACCACTACACCACCGGGCCGCCTCATTTATAATTAATCTTAGTTTATGTGAAGAAAATGCTATATAAGTTCCTGTGTATGAGATGTTACTATAAAAACATTACATGTTACAAGCAGAGCATTTAAATAAATCTACTGTTCATGTTACAGTCAGAAGTACTTGAACTTTACTTTAAAAATAATGCAGTCAGATTTGGGCATTGAGCCACGCTGTGGTATAAAAGCGGACGTTCTACTGATTTTCTTGCAATTACAGATGTTCTGCAATTGTTATGGATTTTTGTTCCATAATTTATGTTTTCAAATACCAGGGAAAAAAAAGAAGTTACAGAAATTTAATTTATTATATTATATTATATTATATTATATTATAGTTTACAGGCAGCACAGTACATACAGGAGAGAGAGATAGTTTTCAGTCCTTTCCCTGATGACTAACAATTTAGCTATTACTTACACAAATGTGCAGCAGCCCCCCAGTGGGCCATAAGGGTACTGCAGGTGGGCCGTGATACCTCATATATAGGGTCGCAGTGGGCCAGGAACCTATCCGAGGAGACTTAGGGCACGAGGCTGGGTACACACTGGACTGGGTGCCAATCAATCACAGGGCAACAACACATACACACACTCACACACTGTGGTCAATTTGGGGAAAGCCAATAGGCCTAATGTGCATATCTTTGGACAGTAGAAGTTTCTCTCCAGAACTCTTGATTCGATTACAGGGTTACTCTAAAAAAAAAATTGCTATCATAAGTAAAGTATGACAGCCTGACAGCTTTTTTTTTTTTTTTGCAGCCATGTCACTGAAATTATTATTCACTTGCAGCCAGTAACTACGCAGTGTGCTCATAATCCCCAAATCCAGAAATAAAGGGACATAATAAGGGTGAACAATGGAGATTTAAAAAGCAATAAAGATGTAAAGAAACTAAGGCATTTTTGCCATCATTCATTTCTTGTCATGTTTTACCTGTAAGATAAAAGAGAACCATTCGTCTTCCCACACTCTTCCGTCCGCTGATTTTTGTCAATCATCCCAAATGAAAGTCCTTTGTGCTGGTGCATTGTTAATATAGAATGTATAATTAGAGTGTGGGTAGACCTCCCCTTAGAAATATTAAGTTGATGAATTTTTTTTGTGTCGTTTTTGTGACTGAAGGGTTTTTTTTGTTGTTGTTGTTAATGTCCTTTGTGACACATCTTCGGCTTGCCGTCACCCTGCGCTCTTGTTCTCAGTGCCTTCCATAAAGACCACAGAAATAAACCCAATGATTAGAGCCATCATTCAGTGTCACAGCTGTAAGCTGCTGGGAGGAAAGTTCTCCATGCTTATTTATCAAAGTCTCTCTCCGTGCTTCCCAAAGACGTGTAAATCTGAATGATAGTACTCAAGTTAGATCTTTAAAAAAGAAAAAAAAACAGAAAGAATAAAGAAGCCATAGTACTTTATGTTGGAAAGTGATGGAGAGTCTTTCAGGGAAGGACCCGTAAACTGTTATCAAGAAAAGATTTCTCGAAGGATTCTTTGCATAGTTATGGGTTTGGAGCTTGGTAAAGGTGTTCTATTTGGCTTTTTTTATTATTATTACATGCTGCCTCCTGGGGGTCAAATGCATTGACCCTAAATTTAACCTTTTTTAATTAAAGCGAAGGATGAAACCTACAGGAACACAGTTAGTGCTTGCCTCTGGACCTCAGAGCATTAAATTAATCCAAGAAAAAAAGGTTAAATCTACCACCTTTAGGGATTGTTCACAAGCACACTGCGATTAAAATGCTAGGAATAATAAAATTCTCATTCCTTTAAGGATACCAGTATTACTGTGCACAAATTATCAAGTATTAACTGTATAAAGTTTATCGAACTGTATTATACTGCATTTAGACACAATTCTACCACAATTCTACCACTGAAAAATGCTTTTGTTGTTCATTGTCCAGCTGTCTGTCGTTAACTCATGTTTATGAGAGTTAACAGAAGGTGTGTCATTTGCATATGGAGTCTTTTGATCTTGTCCTTCAAAATGAGCACCGAAGAAGTGTTTGTGTGTCCATGCAAATATTTTTGTAATATTAGATATACTCCAAATAAAATTTATGCACATGCTTAACACAGGTGCAGCATTTACCACCCATGTTATCATAGCAGCAAGACATTCGTGGGCACTGTCGATTTTGCAAATATAATCAGGTCCGTAAGTATGTGAACGGTGATACAATTTTTAGAATTTGCAGACAGACAGATAGACAGACAGATAGATAGATAGATAGATAGATAGATAGATAGATAGATAGATAGAGTACTTTATTAATTACAATAAAATTCTACAACAAATAAGCAAGAATTGCAGTAAGAAAAAAAAGAATAAACTGTTAACAATTAAGGTGCATTAATAAGGTAAAAATAGTGCCACAAAATATGAATATACATGCTTGCATGATCTCCTTGTGCTTGGTGGGTTTCCTCCGGGTACTCTGGTTTTTCCTCCCACAGTCCAAAGACCTGCAGATTAGGCTAATTTTTTGTTTGCCCATTACCTGTGACCCTTTTGCCTCCGAATGTGAGTGTGTGTATGTGTATGCCCCGCGATGGATTGGCACCCTGTCCAGGGTGTACCCCGCTACGTGCCCTAAGTCTTCTGCCCTGCGACCCTGCATATGACGGGGGGGCCTGGAGCCTTTCTCAGGAGACATAGGGCACGAGACAGGGTGTCCATCGCAGGGCACACACACTCACACGCTCAGGCTAAAGGTAATAATCAAAAGCCATGAAACAAGCATACAGGCATAAATAAGACAAGCACAGAAATCAAGTTCAGTGACGAGAAACAGTTCAGCATTTATAAAGGCATAATAATTGGGTGTTTATTGGATACGTTCACAGGCAGTCTAGTGATTGGTCATAGAATTAAGCACATGTCAATCAGCAGATCTAGAGGGACTATACAGGGAACCATGGGCAATATACCAGTTCAACAGCTTGGAAGCACAAGAAAAAATTTTGATTTGTTAACCGTAATTTATTAGAATATGGGATTTTTTTTCACCATCAAAGTCCCTGTACAGATTATTAATTCAAACATCCTTGGTTTGAATGAAAGAGTTTTCTGTATCTTTGCCATATAAAATAGGAACAGCAGCTCATCATCACAAACCTGAAACACTTGTTTGATTATCAATGACACTATACTGTATGTCTCCGATTATGTAACAATTTACCTCACATAAATTTATTCTTAATCATAATATACTGTAATGTACAGTGAGTCTCAACCTTGGCTGTTTCAACTATAATCTATTGATAGTCATGGTTTTAAGTACTATAATTTAAATTTAAAAATGTTCTCGGTCAGAAATTTAAGCATTTAAGACAATCCAGGATGTGTATTAAGTTTATCATAAGATAAAAAGTTAGCAAATAAGGTTTACGTTTAATTTTGGTAATAATGATAATAATGAGAAGAAGAAGAAGAAGAAGAAGAAAAAGAAGAAGAAGAATGTTAAACTGGAACTCGATCCTGGTTTGAATTCCACCTGAGTGGGAGAATGAAGAATGTATTAAGCAGAGACATCTACAGCGCTGCTGAGTTTACGACTCTATTTCATTTAACAGACCTGATTTGATTAATCAGATAAATCCCAGGGCCCTCACAGTCTCAATGTATAATAGAAGAGGGAAATCTCTGTAGCGCTCTATCCCTCTGGGGCCGGCTCCTGAAGCAGGGTTTGAGCTATTTTTGAGCTTACTTTGATCTTTCCTTGGATCTTTCTGGCTTATGGGGGTGCTTTACTTTTTCACCAGGGTAATGCAACCGCCAACCTGCTCGAGGTTAGGCTAAATCCAGGATCACACATTATAAACAGCTCTTGAACAACAAAAAAAATTAAGCTTATTTTCTGACATAGTGTATGCTACTAGGTTTCTATCATGAAGCTCATTTTTTATGGAGTCCTCTCACTTGGGCCATTCTGTAGACCGGTGGTTCCCTTCTTGGTGGAGACTGAGTGTTAAAACCATATGGCCTCTCAAACTGAAACAGCTTTTATCCCTAGGACATAATCCTCTTGAACAAGGGCTCATTTCATTGTGGTGTAATTATGTGTAACAGCCGCTGATGTTGAAGTTCCATTTACTGATTTCCTCACATTTCTAGATGTTACACAAAGGCAGGGTGGTGTGCTTAGCACCCAATTAGAACAATCCATTTATTCTTAAACCTAGTGGTCAAAAATGAGAACTGCAACAAGTATCTGGAGCATCAGTCATGCTGCCTCATGCTTGATATACCAACATTCCAGTAAATGAGGGGCACTGGAATTGACAGGTAATGGTCGGATTTCCAAAATCAGAATCAGAATTGGGTTTTATTGGCCAAGTATGTTGACACACACAAGGCATTTGATTACGGCTGTTTGTGGCTTTGTGGCTCACAAAGTATATATATAACAATTTACTTTGTAAGGCCTATACAGTGTATATATATATATATATATTCAAAGTATGTTACAGATCAGCACTGTGCTGTTATGTGACATGATCACATGTAGTGCAAATACTGTACAGTAACAGTAATGTACAGTAGGGTATAAGAAGTTTGTTAAAAGCATGTTGGCGTTTTTACACAGCAGATTGCATATAGTCGAGTTGAACTGTTTATGAGGGTGATTGCCTGAGGAAAGAAACTGTTCCCGTGCCTAGCAGTATTGTTGTACAGGATTCTGTAGCGCCCACTAGAAGGGAGGTGGTGAAAGAGGTTGTGTCCAGGGTGTAAGGTGTTTGTACTGATTTTTCTTGCCCGTTTCCCGGTTCTTGTAGAGTACAAGTCATGGAGAGTGGGCAGGGGAGCACCAATGAATTCTTTCTGCCGTTTTTACTCTTTGCTGCAGTCTGTTCTTGTCCTGTTTCATGGCTGCTCTGAACCAGACGGTGATGGATGTGCACAGGACGGATTCAATGACTGCAGTATAGAAATTAGGTAGTTTGAAAAGACTCTACGGCGGACATGATCTTGTATCATCAGCAAATCATTAGGAGTAAATCTATTACAATTTCTGCAAAATCAAGGCAAGCTGTAAGGGCAGACAATGTGTCTGTGATGTACAGAACCATTTCTATTGTAAGAGGGATTGCAAAGAAAGACAAAGGAGAATTAGCTTAGAATAAAGACTGAGAATAAGAAAAAAAAATGTGTTTCCCTTTTCCCATGCCCAGATTTTTAGGCTATGTTCAGGTCTTTAGTGTGTTTAGGCTGGAAATTTTGCCAAAACCTGGCAACCCTGGTTAATGAAATTGGCTCTTCGGTTTACACCGTAGACTACACACAAGGCAACAGGAAAAGCACCTGCTGCATCATACGAAGAGACAAACAGTACATATAAAACCACCGAAACAAATCTGTATACCTGGATGCATAATTTATTATGCAGGGTTATTCAAAAATACAGTACACAATACAGTATAATATTCACAATAGAGTATTCTATAGCATATAACATGTCTGATGGTCTCTCAATATATTTTCATTCAAGGTTATGGTGGTATTAGGGTCAGCCTGCCTCACCAAAATCAATGCTGCTGATATTATGTATTTATTGCTGTGTGAATACAGCACCAAGATCAATTCCCTGTACACTTGTACTTGGCGAATAAAAGAGATGTAGAAGCATAAATTGAGACCGCATAAAATGTAAAGTCCCTCTGCTCTCCCTGATTATTTTCATATCCAAGATAAACAATTTCCTCTGAGACATTATTGTATCTTCCCAGCTTCTAAGGACTGATTTGGCTAATTTCAATTCATCACTATTGCTCTGTCTGATCCTTAATCAGGAAACATGGAGCATTGGCATGCCAAAAACAAAAAAAGAGAGACATGCTCTTCGTATATGCCTAGGCTTTATTACTAATCATGAGTTGACAGTTTGCTCACCAGACGCTGGTATGATATTGAATTGGATTTCCAAGAATGATTGGTCCTGTAGATTGCACACCCATTTCAGCTCCCAGACTTGAGGCTATTAACTATAGCCTGAGGCTATTCACAACAGAACACCATTCAACATCAGAATCATGTTATGTCTGCCTGCATTACTTCTGCATATGCTTCATAACTGAATTACCTGAAGTTTACATTTTTGCCCTTGAGGTAAACCCATATCAGCCCTGACCACTCAGCTGGCAGAATAACATATCATTAATGCAACATTTTTTTTTTTCATGGGAAAAACAAGGAACTTAATAACACCACTACATTTCTTTTCCCGACAAAGAGGAAAGTACAAAATATGACATTTAAATACAGTGCATTATGCACAGATAAGGAACAAAGGAGGCAAACACCGTGAAGCTTCATGCTTCAATAATATTTGAACAAATACATGCGAGTTACATATTTTTATTCAGTTTTTATGTAAGCCAATGTAGTCATGTTTTGATTAGATGCTTTCAATATATTCAGACAAATAAAAAACGATTTATTTTGTACCCAAACAGCTGTGTCTACGCTGAACTTCAACACTTTACATGTAATATATACAGATACTGTATAACAATATGACCACTGATAGATGAAGTGAAAAGCACTGAAAACCCAAGGCTTATTTATGCCCACAGAAAAGCTAATATTTTTAGAAAAGCTAAAAAGCAACATACAAAAATCGCCAAAAAAAGTCAATACCCCTTCATGATAGAATGGCACCAGGACACCTAGTGCACTACAGTCTGCAACACAAGGAGCTCAAGGTTGTTGATTCGACCTCCAAATTCCCCAGATTTCATTTCAACTGAGTACCCCTGGGGGGGCGGGGGGGGGGGGTAGGGGGGGTCAGACAAACAAGCAGACATGGAGGCCCCATGGTGCATCCCACAGCACCCAAAGGATTTTCTGTTAACGTACTGATGTCAGGCACCACAGTGCACCCCAGGAGGTCTTGTGGAGTCAAACCCCAAGGGGCCAGATCCACCCCGGTGGCACAAGGGGAAACCAAAACCAAGGTGGTTTTAATGTTAATGGTTTATATGTTATGCCTGTTTGGTGTATGCCCAGTATAACTACTTACATATTGTTCTAGCCATTTCGGCTACTCTACTTCATACTATTAAATGTAATGATTAATATTAAGTAAAGAATTTAACCTACTGACCATTGAATACAGTATTGCATGTATACTCTAGTCCAAAAATATGTCATTTAGAATGTAAGGCGGCTGTCACAGGGGTGAAAGTAACTTAAAGTAACTTAAAGTAAAGTAACTTAGTAAATTCTTACCTGTACTATGTAGCCAAAAGGTGATAAAAATAAACATTGGATATGGTGGACAGTTTCTCTTTATATTTCTACTTATTCCGTCTTAGAATATCTGCTGACTTGTCAGGTTCAAAAATTGTTAAATGGAAAGCTAAATGGTTTGTCCTACACACAAAGTAGTGCATTGATCAGGCATTAGAGAGAGAGTTGGGATTCATACGTAAGGCTCCCTAATGTCCCTAATATCTATCCCAACAGACTCAGAGCAAACATTCACAGACTACAGATAATTTGGAAAACGCCAGTTGCCCTAATATGCACATCTTTGGATTGTGATCAATCCAGAGTAAATGGAAGAAACCCACTAAGCACGGGGAGAACATGCCAACTCCATGCACACAGACCCGAGAAGGGAATCAAACCCTGATCATGGAGGTGTGAGGCTGCAGTACTAACTGCTCAGTCAGGAACCAATTGGATTATGTTGAGCAAATGTTGTTTCAAATATGTTGAGGAAAATTTGTTACAACATGAACAGCAGGTGAGAAAATGCATAGAGTGTAAGGGTGAGCATGTAGGGCATAAGTTATAAATAATAAATACAAAATCATGTAGCTGTTCTACTCTCATTGGCTTCTGAATTTTAAGACACACTGTAGAATAATATTGAGGCAACAGGCTTAAAGATCACCAGAATTTCAATCAGGATTAAAAAAAGGGTGGCTTAGTGGACAGTAGACACTGTCACATTGCACCTCCAGGGTCAGGGTTCGATTCCTGCCTCTCGTCTTGTGCTTGGTTGGTTTCTTAGGGCACTCTAGTACAAAAACATGCAGATAAGGCTGAAAGGTGTTTGTGTGTGTGCCATGCGATGGATCGGCACCCTATCCAGGATGTAACCTCGCGCCCAAAGTCTCCTGGCTCCCTGTGACTCTGTACAGGATAAATGGAATAGAAGATGAATGAATGAAATTTAGTATGTAAACTAATTATTATCGACACATTCTGCAATTAATACATTTTGTTGCTTCTTGATTCTTACAAACTGCTCAGACAATTAGCTGCTGAGTCTCATCATGTGCACAGTGATTAATCCTAACCTGATTTTATGAATGAGGTTGAATGGAAAAGTAGTCATGCTAGCGACCCTTAGGGTAGCCAACTATGTGAAATGGAAATAAGGAAATGGGAGGATGAGGGAAGTCTAGGTGGGGTTACACTTGTATTTAGTTAAGCCCAACAAAATAAAACCAATTGGAACCAATTGATTTTAATTGATTTTAAATTTTAAGGGGATACCGTACAATTGGTTCTATGATTTCATTCACAAGAAATTTCACCACAAGTCCCGGTTTGACTTGAACGCCCTCCTATATCATTTTCGTACTCTATAGTAAATTTAGAATGAGATATCCTATTTGGACTTGTATAGTTGTCTATAGCATGTATGTATTATTCTTAATAAAATAGTTGATATTATTTGCTACTGATTTGGCTGATTGCATGGCTTTAACTTTTGCCTTAACTTTGTTAATGTGAGATTATGAAAATGAATTTTGATATTATATCAAATTTTACGCAAACTAGCGACACAGCACTTGTCTATTTTACTCGCCCTTTCTCTCCCATAGATTTCACTTTAGCGTGTGAGTGTGTGTGCGTGCCCTGTGATAGATTGACACCCCATACAGGGTGTACCCCGCCTCGTGCCCTAAGTATCCTGGAATAGGCTACGGACCCCCACCAACCCTATATACAGGATAAAGTGGTATTGACGACACTTGAGTGAGTGAGTGAATGCGAGAGATTTCATTTTGATTCTCAAAAATGTGGAATAAACAGCATCCCGTATTGGTTCAACATGAAACAAGTCTTCTAATTACCAATTACTACGTAGACGATCCGTATATTTACAGATTTTTAATTCTGTAAAACATCAAAAGATCTAGCGTGCTAGTTTAGCTCTCACAGCTAGCTACCGCTGTTTTTTCCACTGGCACAGTTAGACGTTAGACATTGCTGCTGCTGCTGCTGACTGAAGTGTAGACTTTCAGCAAGAAAATGTTTGATTTAGGTCGGATATTAAAATTTAACCATTTCATTTACTGACCTATATACAGTACTGTGCAAAAGTCTTCAGCCGCCCCTCATTTCTTCATATTTTATTTTCTTTCCAAAGACTATTTTTTTTATATAGTCTCGAGAAATAGTTCAAACACACTGCCAATGCAGTCAAAGCATACCTCTATAGAAAAAAAGAAAAACAAAAAAAGAAGACCACAGTGGGACACTATCAGTCATGGATTGTCCTCCCCAAAGCCTGGATCTCAACATTATTGAGGCAGTGTGGATCATCTTGAAAGAGAACAGAACAAAAGGCATCCAGCATCCAAAGAAGAGCTTTTGAATGTCCTTTAAGAAGCCTGGAGAGCTATTCCACTATTCCTGTATAAGAGGACTGCTGAAAGAAATTACAAGAAAGCTTCATGCTGCATTGAAGAATAGCTGAATATACTGTAACTGAATAGTGAAAAGAAGCTCGTTAGAATTATACAAACTCTCATTGCATTATATACTGTATTTACATTTGCACAAAAATTATTGTGTGGCAAGTTGGATTAGTGGTTAGCACTGTGGCCACACACCCAGAGACTGGGATAGATTTCTGCCTCGGGGTCTGTATGCATGGAGTGTGTTTCCTCCGGTTTCCTCCCACAGTCTAAAGACATGCAGAGTAGGCTAAAGCCCTATTCGGACGGGACTAGTTTTCCAAACGACGTTTGAGTTAGAATTTCTTTCAGACGCAGTCTGTTATTTCATGTATGCATTCGGACGGGACTAACATCTCAGTGTTAGGTAGGAGTCTCTGTGTTTTACATGTGGGTGTTGCACAAGACCACATGTCCAGGATGCATGGATTGCGTTGGTGCACAAACTTGAATACCGGCGCGCTAGAGATAGTACACAAAAGAAAACGTGTTTTGGAAAAAACTTTTTCGGCAATCACAGACATTCGCATTTGGACGGGATTAGATTTCTCAGAGGACCGCCGTGTTTGCTGAAAAACAGTAGGTAATTTGTTCTGGAATTTTTACAGAGGTTGTTTGAGAGAAAGACAGACATGGCAGATTCGGACGGGATTAAAATCACAAAGTACGTCTGTGAAACAGAAATTTCTCTAACGACCCCCTGTAAAACTAGTCCCATCCGAATAGGGCATAATTGGCATTCCCAAATTGACCCTAGTGTGTGAATGTGTGTATGAATGTTGACCAGATCTTACCACTGTTGTAAAAATGCAGAATAAATACAATGGTCACCATTGGCCCCTATGGTCCTTAGTTTAACTACAGCTGTTCCTAGATGAGTGGATGAATAGATTATTGTACCTATTGTCACACTTTCTTAGCAAAATATAAATAAATGGGGTTGGCCCAAGACTTTTGCACAGTATAGTACATAATTAGCTTATAATATTCTTTTATATTGTGTTCTGTTATAAATATTATGGTCATCAAAAATAAACGTAACTGTAATTAAATATTGCATTATTAGTGTTTAATTGAATACGTAACAACACTGTGAATTGAATACGTAACAACACTGAGTACTTCATTTCAAAGAGTATGTGTAGTTCGTTACTTTCCATTCATGCATCTAACATTCTGCAAATCCTAAATTTTAATGCACAACTGAGTAGACATCACTTCACTGAACAGGAGGACGATGACACACCGCTAGAGCAGCTCTGAAGTTTTTAAGGACTAACAAAAAAGCAAGCATTTTTGAAGTGCAAAGTTAAGTAAACCCCCTACTAGGCATGCCTTTCACTAACTGACATTGAAGAAAACAAGCAAGTACAGTAAACAGACAAATTGTGGGCCTGATAGAGACTTGCTAGAAAAGACACACAGTGTTCTGGTTGCACACATCAGTAATGATTGATTACAAAGGATTTACAAAACCTATAATTATTTTTTTTAATGACTTGTGAATTTGTGATGCTCTATATGATGTGCAAACTTGTGAACCTCTATACAATGAAGCAATATAAAGAAAACCTTTTTTTTTCTTTTCATTTGATTTTTGTTCCAGCAGGTTTTCTAGTTTCTTCACACAAAAAATCATGACAGGTCGATTAAGTACTCCCAGTTGTTCACCCAATGGCACTGCCTGTTGGTGTGCACGAGTGTGTGTGCATGGCACTCTGAAATGGTCAGCCTATCCGTCTGTCCTGGATATTTTCCCACCATGGACCCAGTTGTCCTGGGATATCCTCCAGACCCACCACAACCCTGACCAGGATAAAGCACTTTCCGAATGAATGTTCCATTCCAAGGACAACCCTACTGTGGTGAGGCAGAATGGGCCTCTTGTTTGACTAAAATGAGCCAATAACAAAACAACCATTCTGAACAAAGCAAAGCATTATTTACAGCATACTTTTTGTTCACGATGCCACAATAGGAAAATGTGACCTGCTCATACTTGGCTGTTTCATGCTTCCTGTATCTGGATTGTACTGATAAGATTTTAACCAAAAGCCAAACGCGTCTTTGTTTACACAGACAGAAATCTAATTGCTGTAGCCTAAATTAATATGTAAATCAGATCATTACATCCAATGACAATTATGTTGTGTTTCTTGTTTCAGTTGTTTTATGCAAAAGATGGTGGCTGCTTTAGAAAAAAATTATTACCTTAGAGGCATTATTTCCTGCAGCCATGGATTATGAACAAGTTTTTTTATAAGACATATTCAGATGTTAATTATAGCCACATCTTTCAGTGATATTTGAATTATTTTAACAGTAGTTTAGGAAAACTCAAAGCAAATTTATTATGCAGCCCATTGACATGGACACACTTGACATCAAAGTTGTTATTGGTCTTTCAGCTGCTCCAGTTAAGGGGTCTCCACAACGGACCATCTGATCCACAACCACAACTTGGCACAGGTTGTATGCCGGATGCCCTTTCTGATGCAACCCTCCCATTTTATCCAGGCTTGGGACTGTCACCACACCTAGTGGCTTGGGTTGCGGTTGGGTCATTGGGTAGGAATTGATCATGGGCCTGCCACATGGCAGACAAGAAACCTCCCACTGAGCCACCAATGCCCTACACTTGACAACAAAGATTTACCTAATTTTATATATTTTAGCGTGGCATGGTAGCTTATAGGTCAGCGCTATCATCTCACACCTCCAATGTTCGTTAAATTAGACCTCTGGTCTCTGTGTATGGAGTTCGTATGTTCTCCCTGCACTTGGTGGGTTTCCTTTGAGTACTCTGGTTCTGGTTCTCAGTCTGCAGTAATAGACTGATTGGTGTTTGTCTGTAGTGTATGTGTGTAAGTGTGTGGATGCAACTTGTAAACGGTTAACACCCCGATTGGTTGGTATCCTGTCTTGTGCCAGAAATACCATGGAATAGCCTTCAGCAAACCCCAACACCCTTCGGCAACTGTTAACAGGATAAACAATAGAAACAATGTTAGGGTAGAGGTAGGGATATTTTTCCAAGTATTTTATTTTTTTAAACTAAAAATTTTAAATATATTGATCATGAAACCTTCCATCTATATGTTATTACTGTATCTGCACATTTCTTAACCGACTCCCAAAAATGCAAAGCAACTTCAGACAAATTATTTGCTACGATGTCAAGTACTGTTGTGTCAACAGGATGAAATTATCTTCAGCAACCGACTATTAAAATATAAAAAGCTAGGACAACCTTATCATTTTACACGATGGCCCAGTTCATCTAATTCCACCTTGTGTTTAAATACTCCCAAATTAAAACTGACATTCTATCATTTAAACCAGTAATCACTGCTGCGTTTCAAGTCCAGTGTACAAAAGTAACAGATGTGAACCAAATTGTCATTGCCCGCTTACTTAAGGACTTGCACTGTATGTAGCCTGTTTCCATGAAAATGTAGTGCTAAGTGGTTTAGATACACTGTTTAGTGTTCCGAACAGTGTACTGTAGTTCTCTAGCTAAAAAACGCGCCCGGAAATAAAAGAACAGATGCTTCTGAAATGCAAATTGCCGCATCAGTAGTGTACTTTTGAATACTGGCCACATCCAATCTTGTATAAAGATTCATAATCCATGACAAAGCTTGACGACTTCACAGGAAGCTCAGAGGCTCAGTCACTGCCATAGCAGATAAGCACTTTACCCTACTGTCTGTGTCAGCACTAAAATATCTCTCAGCTTTAATCTGGAACTGTTAAAAAAAATGCTATATTTTCCTAAATATCTGCCTCCAGTGACAGGGACCACACTCAGCCTCCTTCTAGTGTTTTTATAGAGATATACCAAAGCTGAGACCTTTAGAAGATTTTTTTTTTCTGATCTTCCAAATTAGTTTCAGTGCCCTCGGTTCCAGGAGAGGAATCTGATGTGGTCCTTTGCTGATGTAGTCTTAATGTGTTCAGAGGTGCTTTTCTGCATTGACGGGTAAAGAGATTAAAGGTAAAAATAAGCTGATCAGCTTTAATGTACTCCATCTAGCAACCTCTGTAGTTCAGCTACAGACCATGGAGGTCAATGGTGACCACTGTATTTATTCCCATCTTGTACAACTGTGGTAGGACCTCCAACATTCAAACAATACGGGCAATTTGGGAACATCAATTAGCCTAATCCTTGGACTGTAGGAGGACCTTAAAATGCTTCTTCGTTGCCCAGGCGGTGTGTTTGGAATCATTGTCATGCTGAAAGACCTAGCCACGTTTCATCTTCAATGCCCTCGCTGATGGAAGGAGGTTTTCACTCAAAATCTCACAACACATAGCCCCATTTATTCTTTCCTTTACACAGAACAGTCATCCTGGTCCCTTTGCAGAAAAACAGCCCCAAAGCATGATGTTTCCACCCCCATGCTTCACAGTAAGTATGGTGTTCTTTGGATGCACCTCAGCATTATTTCTCCTCCAAACACAAAGTTCTATTTTGGTTGCATCTGACCACATGCCATTCTCCCAATCCTCTTCTGGATCATCCAAATGCTCTCTAGCAAACTTCAGACGGGCCTGGTCATGTACTGGCTTAAGCAGGGGGACACGTCTGGCACGGCAGGATTTGAGTCCCTGGCGGAGCAGTGTGTTACTGATGGTAGCCTTTGTTACTTTAGTCCCGGCTCTCTGCAAGTCGTTCACTAGGTCCCCCCGTGTGGTTATGGGATTTTTGCTCACAGTTCTTGTGATCTTTTTGACCCCACAGGGTGAGATCTTGCGTGGAGCCCCAGATTGAGGAAGATTATCAGTGGTCTTGTATGTTTTCCATTTTCTCATAATTGCTCCCACAGTTAAATTTCTTCATACCAAGCTGCTTACATATTGCAGATTCAGTCTCCCAGCCTGGTGCAGGTCTACGATTTTGTTTCTGGTGTCCTTTGACAGCTCTTTGGTCTTGGCCATAGTGGAGTTTGGAGTGTGACTGTTTGAGGTTGT
>JAQQZS010000011.1:5191824-5213564 GCA_030068045.1 Platyallabes tihoni
TCGCGGGGACCTGGAGCCTATCCCAGGAGACTTAGGGCACAAGGCAGGGTACACCCTGGACAGGGTGCCAATCCATCTAAGAACAGTACGTGACATATTTGAGTCGTTGCACCACAGCCTGCTGGGTAGGCAGCAGATGATCTTGAACCAAACCGTATCAGTGGGGCAGGGAACAAACTGTGCAGCTGCCTCTGTGCAAGTTCACACCACCCTGCATGTAAAGCACACTTTCAGATCGGAATAAATGCATACACAAAGGAACTGGTTCTCCATCTCACAGTGTATGTTATCTGTATCAGCAAAATAACGCGATATATTGTACAGTGAATACGCAAATAAAAGTAACATTTGTAGGAAATAAACAATTGTTATGACACCCTGGATAAACTAGTAGACCTAGAGGAAGCATTAGCACAAGGGGGTAGTAAAGTATTGCCATCTGACGCCTCCAGGATCTCCGGTAATATCCTGCACACTGTCTATATGCAATTTCACACATTCTCCCCGTCTGTATACGTTTCCTTTGGGATTCCATCTCCCTTAAATGCTACACTGACGTTAGGTGTGAATGAGTGCCAGCCAGGGTGTATTCTGGCCTTCAACCAAATGTTCCTGGGATAGACTCCAGATCAAAAGCAAACATGACGACTACAAAGCACTTCAGAGAATAATCTCTACACATATACACACACACACACATAAATGATTACACACTGCCGTGTCAGACTTTCTGAGTAGCGGGTGGTCTGTTCCCAGGAAATGACAGAATGTCTGTAATAGTGCATGCAGTACGCTTTCTACTTGTTTTCTCCAACTTGTTATTCTGCAGTCAGGGAGACAACAAAGAATTGATTAAAGTGAAGTTCTAACCTTGAGTGAAAAACACAAAGTACTGATGTGCACAAACATTTAGAATTTGTTCTCTGGTTGAACTGTTTTATTTGCCCCAACAACAATGGGATTTGTACTGTTCATGCCATTTAAGTGCAGCTATGTGGAAACAAAATGTTCCAAAAACCCACCTTTGAGGAATACCAGGTAAAAGGGTCCTGTTATTCTGAAAAAAAAATGTTTTTGAATGTTTTGGGCAAGACGTAGTTAAGCAACATCGTCACTGATTTCAAGGTCAGGATGTAGGAAAGTGTAAACCATTTTAGTGTGTTGGTAAAGTTTGACTGTCACAGTCCTGTTACAGCTAACACAATTATAAGCTTAATATAGGATGTTATATGCCTACTTGGGGCACATCCAAAATTGGAGAGTTGAATACTGAAAAAACAACCTGTTGAGTTCTGGGTTGTCTCCCAGATTCCTGTTCTTTCCCAATCTGCCACATGATTCAATGGGTTATCCATCTTTGCAATGCTCACCACGGCTGTAAAGACTGTTTACTTCAGTTAGTTAGTTAGTATTTGAGTTTTTTTTATGCTTCGGACCAGTCGATAAGGTGTTTCCAGCCAGATCTGTCACTCACAATCTCTGTCACTTTTAGAAGCATTTCTAAAGATAAATCTAAAAAAGTTTTGGAAGCTGTGAAACTTTGTACAAAGGGTGTTCAAATCAAAGTGGGACTTGTGGGCAGCACGGTGGTGTAGTGGTTAGCGCTGTCGCCTTGCACCTCCAGGGTCCGGGTTCGATTCCCGGCCAGGCTCGATTCCCGTCTCTGTGTGCATGGAGTCTGCATGTTCTCCCCGTGCTTGGTGGGCTTCCTCCGGGTACTCCGGTTTTCTCCCACAGTCCAAAGACATGTAGGATGGGTTAGTTGGTGTTCTTAAAATTGCCCATAGTGTGTGTGTGTGTGAGAGAGAGTGCGGGTATGTCTGTGTGCCCTGCGATGGATTGGCACTCTGTCCAGGGTGTACCCCGCCTTGTGACCCAAGTCTCCTGGGCTCCAGGCCCCCGTGACGATCCTGTTCCAACTTGTGGAGCTGACTCTGTTTGAGCTGGGAATGTGGAAATAACTCCCAGACAAACTTCTGTAATGTGAAAGTGGGGTTAGTGAATAATTGTGTTTACAGTTCACACGGACAAGACACATCTCTTTCACAAATAGCCAGCAAGCTATCTGTCGATTTTCAAGAATGCGGTGTTCCACTAGCTCACAGGAAACGAGGGCAGCGGGCTCCAAGCCACCTGGGTCATGATACATTAGCACCATTTAAATGTTTTACTTTATGGTTAAATGCCTCCACAAGTCGCAGTTTGACTTGAATGGCCCACGTACAATGTAGAGATCCAGGATTGAATAAGCTTACATTCAGTGTTACCTAATGAACCAATTTAGCCCACACTGAATGACAGACTCCAGGTTACAGATCAGAACTGGACTATATCTGTTGATGTAAACCATGCTTGATATGCAACAAAACCATGTTGATCTGCTGCCAAAATTATGGTCCAGTTTCTCAGTAATACTAGGTGAAAGCACCTTAAAAGGACATGTATGGATGACTGTGTACACACACCAGAAATTAGATACAGTAGACACAAAGTTGATCTAAAACACGGCATTGGCCTTAACAACACAATATTTCTAGAACTAGCTTCAGAATGGTATAACTGATCACAAAAGAGTAAGTTGGAAGATTAAAAGAAATAGGAGGGGAACAAAGTTGATGTGCATATTGAAGAGCAGTAAATATTGATTGCAGTGATTGTATAAACTGATTGATGGATCAACACCAAAGCAAAAAACATTAAACACACATTGTATTCCCAGTATACTAGAACATACCACACGTTGCACAAAATGTACTAACCCAGGAAACTTGGGGCACGAGGCAGGGTACACCAAGAACAGGGTACCAATCCAGCGCAGGGCACACACCCTTACACACCCTCATTCACACACACTATGGGCAATTTTAAGAATGCCAATTAGCCTAATCTGCAGGTCAGTAAACCCACTAAGAACAGGGAGAACATGCAAACTCCATGCACACAGTGGCCAGAATCGAACGGGCCATCCATCCTCCATAAAATTAGCTCAACCTGCATCTGACTCATTCCCTCAAGTTGCACGGTTTCCCCTCCTGAGGCAATAAGCATGTAATGCCGGTATGAGGCAGTGCGATGCTATTTTACACATTTTTCTCAGGCTTTCTTTAAAACAGAACACCTTTGTCCTGTTAGTGCAACACTGAGTTCTGTTAATACACATTGCAAATCGTAGGGAAAATCAAGTAGTGTCCCACTTGTGCAACAGTACATCTTGAGGGGATTACATGAGCAACAAGCGAAACCACTTTATTCAAGTTTGGCTATACAAACAAGGGTTTATCATAAATTACAACATAAAAGCTGAGGAAAAAACAAATAAAATAAACAATCAACCACAAGTGCTCTGGATTTCCCAGATTAAAAAAAATAATAATAATAACAGAACAGTAATCAGTACAGAAAGTTTCAACAAAACAAGATACTGACTAAATCACCCTAACAGGGTCTTAATTCTCCACTTAAACCCATTAGAGAACCAGTATAAAAATCTTTACCGGAAAAACTCCTTTTAAAACATCATTACATACTTCGGTCTGTCTTTCAGATGAATGTAAAGACAATAAAATTAAGCAGAATGCTGCATTGTGACTTTTACGGCTCAAATTCCCACTGGCAATCTTCCGTAGCATCATCTCCGACGTCGTTTCAGTTTTTAATACAATGCAACGTGGGTACAAAAAGAAGCCCACGATATCTCGGATAAGGAGCGCAGCAGACAACTTCTCCACAGGAGCCAGAGAACACTTTCAAATGTCCAGGACAAACTGACTGTCATCAGCTGTGGAGAGAGAGAAAACAGTGAGTGAGTTCAGAGCCTGGAGACAGTGACCTCTATGAGTCATGCATATTACAGTATATTACACAGTTTAAAAAAATAAAAATAAAAAAAAAAGGTTACAGACCAATGTGCCAAGAGATCACATGTATTTTTTATTTACTTTTCTCATGAATCAGTTAGCTAATCTCCATAAAAGGTGACCTTAAGATTAAGAGAAATGGGCAATAGTAGGTAGAAGTGGTAAACGCTACCCTCTACAAGAAAACCGGAGGTGGTTCCAAAGGCAATGTAAGATAAAAAACTGTCCATTTACTACTAGGGTATGTAGATGATTAACAGCCGTTGAGATCAAGTTTCTTTTGACTAAGTGAGAAAAGAAAATGCATTTACAAAATCCAACCTCACTTAGATTCAAGATCTAGATTACTTGAATAATTCTAGTTTATCAAAAATAAAATACATCATGATGGTAAAGAAAACTTTTCAGCATTCAAATAAATGAATTGAACTTTTACCCAACTGTTCTTCCCAAAAAAAAAAAAAAAAAAAAAATTTCCTCCCAAAAGAAAAGCATTGGACCCACCCTTAGGAGATTATTAGTTCAAACCCTGCTGATGTCAACCATCCATGGAAAAGACCCCATGGACAAGACGAGAGTAACATATGCTTGCACGTTCTCTCTCTCCCCCCACATTAATTACAGGGAGACTAAACAATCACAGGTGCCTGTATGAGAAAGAGGACAGACACTTTCCTCGGCTTGTGTAAACATTGCCTTGTCAAATCCCAAGCAGGATTTCACACCGACCAAGGCCTTGCTCAGACTGCAGGAGAATCTGCATTGTGAAACAAATCGGATCTATAAGACTGACTGGCCACAGTGGTATGCGAAAGCGATCGGATACAGTGGTATGCGAAAGCCTAAATCCTTCACATTGTCGTTCCATCTTCACTGGTTGCTGTGGTTACACCACCAGTGTCTCCCATGCAGCATGATATTTCCTCATACATCACCCAGTTTCTGTACATTCCCTCTAACTTTGCCTGTACTAATGCATCATCCCAAAGTCCTGTCACACCTTCCATTGTCCTCTGTCCAGGGACTATTGTTCTTTATTCCCCTGCTGCAGTCAAGCTCTTTCTAAAAACACTTAATTTAGCCACACACAAAAAAAATAAAATAAAATAAAATAATAATAATAAAGGGTGTGGTGGTTACATGCTTACAGGGCAATAACAAAAAAAAATTAAAAATTAAAAAAAGTCTCTTAAAGCATAGGAACTTAATTTTCTACAAAATTACATTTTTATTTCCATCTCCATTGTTCCTTTGTCTCCCTGCTCATAGTAGGAAATTTCAAGTGACAATATTTAAGACTAAATCTTATGGGAAATTAGTTTCCAATACTTGAACGTGTTTAAAAGGTAGTAACATTTGGAGTTTTTATTGAGTAGCTTATTGGTCGGGTATTTCCAAATTTCACTGATTAATTTGTAACACTAACTATTCCTTTTACGTACAAGACTTTTGCATTTTTGCAATAAAGTTTGAACTTTGACCTTGAAGTTGTGCATTAGCCTCTTATACAGTTTCACAGTATTCGTAACTACATAGACATAGCAGATTAGGTTAAATACACACTAGCGTATTCCTTTAAAAGCAACCACACCCACACACACAATCCAAAAGAAATCCTGTAAATAAAGCGAATACGACAAATGAGAAAATGAGGACACCAGTCTCACCGGGAAGGTCTTTACGGTCCTCATCCTGCTCAGACAACTTGTCCAGCGGGTGTGCAGACGGCATGGTGACACCCGGAATGTGAGGGAGACAGCACGGTGGGGTCAGTGCAATTGGAGAGTTGCGACATTCCAGGAGAAACTTCCTATCGTAAATGATTCTGGTCCCTGCAAAGAACAGCGTTTAAATAACCAAAAGGAGGCAAACATGCATCATTCATAATTGCTCCAACTGGGCAGAAGATCGAGCCAAATCCAATAATACGTAGAGCCGAAAAGCTGCCTGGGCTTGATTTGCATTTCACAATGCCTTCCAAAAACTTAGCAAGGCCTTCCAAAACACAAGTAGCAAGGCTGGTGTGGCAAGAGAGAGAGAGAGAGAGAGAAAGGCTCATTGGGTTCTGTGCAATAGAGATCTGAAGGCACAGTACTTCTGTTAAGAAAACAAAATACTGCAGAGAGAAAGAATTGTAGAGCATTTCAATAGCAGTGCAGTTAGACAACTTAGTACTGTGCTTGACATTTACAGAAGAGTTAATTTTGTTATTCTGCAGAATTATTTTTTATCAAAAGTCCCAGTTTGACTCAATGTGATTGTATCAGGATTTTGAACTTCTCTACTCAAAGGACCCTTTTTCACTTATGTATATGGAGTGTGTCATCATTATCTGTACAAACCATCTCAAGCAAGCCAAACCGGATGTAATTTTGGGACAGTGACAAGAGTTCGGTCTGACAATTGCCAAGTTCAGAGTTGTTCATCATTAGATACTTATCAAGATAGTCTGAATACTTAACATCGACAGCAATTTGAAAAAAAAAAAAATCTAAGTGGGACATTTAAAAGTGCATTGGTATATTGCCTGAAAAGCTTAACCCTCCCCCCAAAAAATAAATTAATTAATTAACCCACACCACATAAAATCTTTATATGAAGTGTGCAGATTTATTCCTTTTATATTAGACAGCAGGTATAATAATCAACAACAATCTAGAAAGAAGAAAATTCTGTTAAGTAAACCAGACTTGTACACTGCAATATTCAGCCCAGTTTTGCTGTTCCAGGCACATTTACACATATTAAAGGAATATTTTTGTTCATGGGTTGAGATCGGATGTCTTGGAATATATATTACGTCTCTTCTTCGCAGACTTTTACACTTGGCCTGCGTGCCCTTCATTCATTGTCACCCACATTTCTTCCTAAATTATCATAGTCCCTTAGTGGCCAATTAAGCAGCGGCCAATTAAGCAGCCGCTTAACGCTGTGGTATTAATGAATCATGTTAATTAATGAAATTTTTAACATCATCATGTTCAAAATTTCTTGGTACCTTCAAGTCATGTCACTTTGGGTTTTTTTTTTTTAAAGAAAAAAACATGCCTCATGAGAAAAATCTCAGCGGGAAGCTTTCGTTTTGATTACAAGATCATTCTTTTGACAGTGGACAGCTATGATATTAGAAAGGTTTGAGAAAAACGTAACACGTTAAGGACGCTGTTAGTCTTTCGGCTGCTCCCGTTGAGGGGATGCCGCAGGCCACAGTGGACCATCCGATCCACAAACAACTTGGCACAAGTTTTTTTTTTTTTTTTACGCCGGGTATTCTTCCTGTCGCGACCCCCTCATTGTATCTGGGCTTGGGGGGGGGGTGATAGGCTCCAGGCCCCCCGTGACCATATATACACAGGATAAAGCAGTAAGACAATGAGCGAGTGTTCGGGTATGAAATAAAACCTGACGTAAGTATACATATAAAAAGTACATTTTTGGTTTTGAAATGTGCATTTCGCATGGCAAATGTATTTATCATGCTCAAAGTTAACAATTCCATTTTAAACTACTCAGTCTTGCTTTAGGTCTCTTCTTCGCAGACTTTTACACTTGGCCTGCGTGCCCTTCATTCATTGTCACCCACATTTCTTCCTAAATTATCATAGTCCCTTAGTCATGTGAGCAGATAAGCCTTTTGGAAAAGTTCGTGACAATTTATTAAACACACCTTCCAACCTCATGTCATGTTAGACAATTTGTTTTAGTTAAATGGAATTAAAATGACTACATTAATTGTGATTCTTGATATTCTTTATATATATATATATATATATATATATAAAGTAAACCTTCAAGGCGTTTCATTATAAGGAGAAAACAGGCAGTTTAAGCAGAGAGGAGGTTTTAGGATAAGTCTGTAGTTTTGGTGTCACTTTCTTGTTGTTGTTTTATTACATAAGATATTCATGTTGTTATTCTAACATGTCCCACGTGAACTCTTCCTCGCGAGCGCGCACAAATAAACTACCCGACTCTGAATCTATAAAGCAGCTCAGTATTTATAACTCGGCGCGAATTAGACGAAACAAACAGAACATGAAACTGTAGAGAAGCTCCGAGCGGGTACTTGCCTCCGGGGGTGGTGGAGAAGACGGTGCCGCTGGGGGTCTGGCTGTAGGAGTCGGGCAGGGCGGACCAGCACTGCTTCTGCGGAGCGCGGCTCGGAATGGGGCAACTTGACGACGCGTCACAGCTCGACGACATGATTTACACTGAGAGGAGGCGAAGACTGAACGAGGAGCAGAAGGTCACTCTGAAAAGTTTGTGCCGAGTTGTTGTTATTGCTGTTCCGTGTTTCCAGGAGCAGTTATTTACACACGCGCGCGCGCTAGCGCTCAAACGCATACACAGTGCTCGTTCGTGCACGCACGCGCGCTTTATTGGAACCTGTGCCGAGGGGGCGGCGCCTAATTATGACGTAATGTTTTGAAACGTGAAGCCAGTGCAAATAGACTAACGAGGTGAGATCAGCCGTATCGGTGTTGTGAAACGGTGTCACATCAAGGATGTTTATATATAATTTTTTCCCCAAAAAGAAATACACTATACCTGATGAGACCAAACTTTTGCATGCAGTCTTTAGTAAAAATTTTCCTTTTTTTCAGAGCTGATAGTGCATCTACTGCAAAATGCATTCAATCCCCCATCCATTATATCCATCCATCCATCTAGGACCCTCTATAGTCCTACTAGAGGCCAGTAATGATCACCACAGTCTTTATTCCCATTTTTACGAACACGATAGGACCTCCAGTCAATTTTCACACACAACAATTTGGGAACCTGCATACTTTTAGAAAAGCATGGGTGGAAACCGGAGTACCCAGAGGAAACCCAGACCCGTAGGCGGGATTCGAACCTGGACCCTGGAAGTGCTAACCAGTACACCACCATCCATCCATCCATCTAGGAACCTTTGTAGTTGGACTATGAACTGACTAGGGACTGTGGTAGAACACGCATTCACACAAAACTACAGGCACATTGGGAACGGCAATTAGCCTAGTCTGCATGTCTTTCGACTGTGGGAGGAATCCCACAGCTCAGATGTTTTATGAACCTATGAACTAATCAATTTATGAACTAATCTATTTAAATATTTTAATTATATACTCTACATCTATAGTTTTTTTTAAATTCCTTTCTTTAAAAACCCCCATAATATACACACACTAACTGTTATTAGTTGCAGGCCAGGGGTTATTCAGAATAACCCACATACCCCAGAAAGCACAATATTAAACATGTTTGATTTACCAATCCCAAGTCTTCTGAGCCAAGTGTGACCCAAAAGGTATTCACCTATATTTAGACTAAGAATATATCAGCTTTATTGACATTACACACAGATACTAATATGTACTATACGGTACAATGCACATCCTAGCTTGGAAGGAAGTTGAGGTCAGACTGCAGGCTCAGCCGTAGTACAGCGTCCCAGACTGGCTCATGGTCACCACGAATACAATAGCACCTGAAGAATCGTCAGTTTTGTCGGTCAACTTCAGTGATTGTGAGCACATTGTAATTAAAATCAAAGGTAACCTTCTACAGAATAATGACTATAATGAGTGTATAAACTGCAACATTTTATTTCAATAGTTTAAGCACTTTCTTCCTAGATGGCCTCTAGTTGCACGTTGTCAGTGAGGCAGTACAGTGCGAGTTGTGGTTACCCGTTTAAATCTGCTTTCTCAATTTCATGCGCAATTATTTATAACCCATCAATAAATTGCTCATGATAAATCAGACAAGTATTATTATAGGGCTGTTAAAAACAATGAAATTTTATTCCTAGAATTTTCTCTATGTGAACATCACAATTTATCCCAGGCTTAAGATTTATACGTTAAAGTGTAAATGAGCAAATTAATAAAAATATAGCTTGGTGGGTTTTCTCTGGCTGACTGGCATTTCCAAATTGCCCAGTGTGTGTGTGGCTGTGTGACCTGCGATGGATTGGCACCCTGTCCAGGATGTACCCCGCCTCATGCCCCAAGTCTCTGTATGACTGTACACACAAGAAGTAGTATACAAGTTGAAAATCAGTATTTTAATCTTCAAAGTAGCATGTTGGTTTGGTGACTGATAACTCATAAGTATCAGGTCATTTTCATTATATCCAGGCAAAAATTTATTCGGATAATTACTTTAATAACCAAATTATTATAACCAATTATTAAGCTAATTTTAATTTAGATTATTAATGAGCTAGTGTTGGCCATACCCAGGAATACTAACCATAATCTTATGTTTTTCCAATTTCAGTATGCATGGGTAAAAATGAATATGTTTGCAGTATTTAAGTTTATACAGTACAACTATAAAGCACCATTTCTATGAGGAGCAAGAGGCCATTTAGGGTTTTGGTTGTTTTGTTTCTAGTAAATACCATTTGTATTTGGGTTTTGTTGTTTGAGGAAGTTTGGGGCCTTGATTTTCTTCCCGCTTTCTCACTGTGGCAGATTGTAAAATGTGTATAACTGCACCCCCTGTCCACACAGTTGTGCATTTTGCAATATAAACATCCTGGATAACCACGGCAAATCAGAGGCATGACTCCACTTATGTACATTTCCAACTTTTTATTGAATATTAAGGTAAATATTTCACATTAATACAGGCTACATAAAGTAGAGCCACTATACGACATGAAATTTACTCTCATTTTAACCCTTTTTCAGTATGTAAACAATTATACATGTATTTACCACTCTAAAAGGTCTGATTTCTCTCGTTTGTGTAATCATCTAGTTCTTGGCCAGGTATAAATAGCGCACTGTCCTATCGAGCCCTGCTGACCAAGAACGCTTTTACGTGGGGCTTAAATGTCAAAATGGCTATACTACTCAAAATGTATCCTGTTGAACAGGCAATCAATTTGTTCATAGACAGCGGTAAACACGTTAAAGCCGACACTGGATTCTCCCTCACTCTCTCACTCTTTTTGTTAGGCACATCAAAGGTGTCCGTCTCTCAAATTTCATGAAACTCTGTTTAACTTTTAAGGGGACACGCCTAGGTTAACGGTTTGGTAATTAGGTAATTATCTTGTTCTTTAACGTGTATGTCTTGTTACTGCTCCTATGCCGCTCAGTCTCTAGGTTTGTGTTTAGTTGATGTGATTCAGATGCACATTTCCCACATGCGGGGCCCAAGTCCCAGGCCACACCTGAAAAGACAAGGCAATCAGAAAAAAAAGTGATTATTTTACAAATAGAGGTGAATTAGTTACCTTCCCACTAATACTTTAAATGTGCTGCAGATTTTGCTACAAATCTCTAGTTCTTGGTAATTGTCAATAAGGCCACTCAGTACCATTACCTGCTGTGGGTCTGAATTCTCAGCTGAACTGGGGACGACTTTTAAGATGGGGTTCCAGGCGGGGTCAGTTGTGTGGAGCCCATTATACATGGGGCCTCCAGGCGCCTCGGCCAGCTGTGGGTGAGGAGGGATCATCGTTCCTCCATACATCGACATCGGCAACCCCTAATCATGGAGAAAAAATAAGCACCTTAAAAAAAAAACTTCATAGTTTTTTGGTTTAACATTGAATGCATCCTAACACATTACTGCAAATTACTGCAAATTTCACTTTTATAACCAGCTACATACGTCATGTTTTACAAATGAGGAAATTCAAGGTTGTTAAAGTCTTAAAAAGGTGTTAAAAGTTCTCAAAGTTCATTGATGTATTTTCACAATTTTACAGTCTAAAATTTGTGAACACTGAAGCAAGGTAGAAAACCTTATGCTTGAAGCAGTATCATGGCAAAATACACCCCTGGTGTTCTATCCTGGAAATTTGTGATTGCATGTTTTTTTGCTTACAATATTTTCACATTATTAAAGATTTTACAGGCACATTATGACTTAATGTCAGTAATTTAAATAGTGCAAAAACAAGTTTTTTTTATTTCCTCATTCAAATTTTTAGGGTTTGCCTTTAAGGGCATGCAATAAAGGAAATTATATCGAGTGTGATGACGAGACGTCACAGTGTTCTCAGTGCCATGCAAACCTTTGGAAAATCCATGAAGTTAGTAGGCATGGGCTGGTGAAAGGTGTTAGATGGAGCAACAATGCCTGTGTCATCTCGCTCCATAGCCTGGTGCTGGGAGAACGCCGACTGCTCCTGCAGCTGCTGGTGCATCACGGGTCCTCCCATCATAGGCTGAGACCAGCCTGACATCGCCTCTGTCATGAGGAAATAAGAGTTTTAAATGTTCCTTTGTAATATAACGTTGGCACGAATCCGGAATGGAATCAAAACATTTCCTCTCAGTTTACTCACCGGAGGCACTGCCCACTCCGAAAGACCAGATGCCACCCTGTCCGACTGGCGGTGTGTAACTGGTGGGCAGCATGGTGTGACTGACTGAGCCGGTCTGTCGGATCCGAGCCAGGCGCTCTGTCCCGATGGGCGGGGGCACTTTGCGGTCCTGCTGACTGGAACTGCTAGGCTTGGCTTGGATCAGTGCGGGTGTCACAGTGGACGTGCACAATGGAGAAGATGCTCCAGATGACACGGAGGGCACTGGAGACTCACCTAAGAAAAAAAGAAAAACCCGCAGACGATAAAATAAATTTTTTTCAAGAACGTACTCCTGCTTGTCATTTTTAAAGTTAAGCAAGATGAAGGGATGGCTCTACAACATACAGGACGTGGAGGCGCTCCAAGGATGAGGGGAGAAGTGCTGGCGGCTGAAAGACGGCGTTCCTACGGGAGCTGGTCCCTGCAGGAAAACGGGGCTGGCCGACATGCTTGTGGCAAAGCTGGTGAGCGCGGTGGAAGAAGAGATGGAATTGCCTGAGGGGTCCATGGGGTGAATGCCTAAGGAACAAGCAGGCCAAAGATCACAGATATTGATGAGCTTACTTAAACAATCACAATAAGACAGGCACATTTTAGAGCTAGGATAGGATTGTAAATTGGATACCCAACATTATGACAGGGGAATAAGGGCTGTCGGAACGAATTTAACTATTCAAATACAATTTGCATCCACCAATGTAATGTGGAAAAAACTTTAAATAATGTCACCATGTTTCTACATGTTTCAATTCAAGTTGAAACAAGAGTAAAAGTGCTTTGTTAACTTCGAAACGAATTAATAAGCGTCACTTAGGTCAGTCAAAAACATTTTGTTTGTTATACAGTCTGCTACACAGGTTCCCAAAGCTATTGTGTTAGTCAGTAATGCTTTAAATAAAATAACTTACTGTGATACTGAACACGCAACGTAGCCCTAGCGGACTCACCAATGGGGCTAGAGACGACTCGTTGGGAGGTGCAGCGATATCCTGGGGCCTTGGAGCCATCAGGAGGGGGCATACTGCTCTCCATCTGCCCCATCCCTCCCATGAATGCAGGTGGGGCACTGAAGGGCTGCTCTGGTGGAGTGCGAGTAGGAAGGTGACAGGCCCCCCACACCTGGTTGTTGCCCACCTGGTTGCTGTCGAAGATACTTGAAAAGTGATTGAAAAGAGCGGCAGGACCGAAGTTGGGTGGCAGCTGCGCTTTGCCGCTGTGAAGGTGCACCTGTGAGCCGTTGATCATGCCCATAGTAGAGGATATCTTAAGTGAAGGGGGTGGCATGTTAGCCGTGGCTAAGCTAGGCTGGGCAGACTGCTGTTGCTGTTTAAGGGGCTCCTGTGTTGCACCCTGGGGCACGAAAACAGACTGCTGCTCCTGCAAAGGGGCTCCGGGTCCCATGGGGTAGTACGTCGTCGGGGGTTGTAAGCGGGTCGACACCCCAGATGCAGCAGGTGTGGCGTAGTGAGGTAAGGTGCTGCTGGTGTTTGCAACCGTGCTGCTGACCGTGTTGGGCGGTACGGGACGAGAGACGGACAGAGACGCGCCCGGTTGGACAGGAGAAGAGGAACTTGGTTCTGTGCTGGAGGTGAAGGGCAAGGGCAGCTGCTGTCTGCCCTCGGGTTGGACGGGCAGTGCAGGCTGTGCAGAAGGAGATGCAGGGAAGTGCAGAGGGGTTGAGGGGCTGGAGCCCTCACACGGGGCGCTAGAAACGGGAACGGCTAGATCAGCCACCGATTTCTCTTTAGCAGGCGTACCAGCAGGAGCGGTTTCTGTCTTCAGGACTTGAGTATGCTGTGTAGGTGGGGCAATGGGGGCAGGCATTGGAGGAGGAGTCGTCGGGGTGGTGGGAGCACAGCTGATGGGAGCAGGAGGGACCTGCGAAGCAGGGGTGCTGCTTGCGGTGGTGGCGACAGAAGGTGCCGCTGTAGGCTTGGGCTCGGCGGAGAAGAGCTGCTTCCTTACCGAGGTTGGTGTAGGTGTTTTGGAGGGGACCGTGCTGGGGGGAGAGGCAGTGGATCCAGGGGCGACGTTAGCATTTGACATCGGGGCAGGGTGTTCGGCTGTAGCAGGGGCGGAGCTGGAAGGACGCAGGGCCGGGTTGCCGCTGTGTTTGGGGGAGCTGTTAGCGCTGCCAGGGCTCACAGGGCGCACGGGGAACGGACCCCACGTGTTGGGCGAGGGAGGGAACGTGCCACCAAACTGTGCCATTGGCAGGCGCGGGTGACGGATCTGGTGCATGGTCTGCGCTGCCAGCAGAGCCAGCTGGGGGTGTGTGTAGGCCAGCGGTGGCAGAGAGACGAATGGAGGTCTAACACCTGGTGCCATGTTTTTGCCCATTTTGCCAGCCTGCTGAGTGGTCGAGTTGGAGGAGGACTGGAAGGACATGCTGGACGAGGGCACGACTGACGACAGGCCTTTCGAACTGGCCGCAGTGGTGCTGGTAGCCCCTGTGGAGGTGGTGTAAGTAGAGCCAATTTTGGTGTTGGTGCCAGGCTGACGAATGTGGTTGCGAGGTATCAGGTCCTCTAGCTCTTTGGCAGGGTCCTGGATAAGCGCATTGATCAACTGAACGGCATGTCGCGTGGACTCTGTGCCACCTCTGGAAAAACAGGGCGAGTGTGTAAGGGATTGGATTTATAATATATGATGAGTGTAATTACTTACACTTTCATATAATTGCTATAAGTACTTATTTTAAAAAAATTCTATCGATTAAAATGAACGCACCTGATGGTGATCATTCTCTCGCCGTTTTTGTCTTTCTGTTTGTCAACATCTATATGCGCACCCGTCACATCTTGAATGGCTGTGATATTGCAGCCACCTCTGCCCATAATCCGAGACACCACAGAGGCCGGGACAGAGAGCTTCTTTGACCTAAAAAAAAAAACAGAAAATTTGCATGTTAGAACCTTAATAAGGACCCAGGAAAAGGAGGACATGAACAAGCCATGACTTTGTTTGTCCTGTACCTTCGTACAACTTCTTTCCATCCCTCCTCTCTCTTTTGGCCCCTTTTAGGGCTGGTGAGGTTCATCTTGCTGTTAGGTGAGGTGACTGGCAGTGAAATGGTCTTGAAAGACGAGGGCAGGGAACTGGGGGTAAAGTCACTAATAATCTCATGAGATCTGCAGGATAAGGGAATACAGATACATTATACATACATAATTAAATACATACGATAGATTAAAAATTTTAATACTTCAGGGAAAAGGGCTAGTGCATTTCTAATAGAGCTAGTGCTTAAGTCATTAGAAATAAAACGTGTGGTACAAAAAAGAAAAGAAAAAAAAACAGAGGATCCCAAATGCAGTTCTGTTCTACGACTTGCTGCTGCAGCGATATGACTTGCCTTTATAGCGCAAAAAAAAAAAATCAGATAAACTGAACTTGCACAAAAAGAGATTTCTGCAGAGCTCTTACTTCTGTTGTGGTTTGGAAATGGACACTGTGACGTTCTCTTCCCGAGAAGTGGGGTGCGACAGGCCCGGTTTCTTCTCAGTCATAGGTAAAGGCTGACTGGACACTGCTGGAGCGGAGGAAGAGAACGAGCTGAATGAAGACGACAGGTCAGCCAGGTCCTGGCTTTTACTGCCGTTGCTGCTTTCACTGTTGCAGTCTGTGCTGTCCAGGTTATCCGAATCACTGGTGCCCCCAGGTGCCCCGCCGCCTCGTGGTTCACCATGGATCTTGTTTTTATCTGCCTTTTGTTGCGCTAGTGCCACCTGAGGGTCCTGTAGGATGATAGGCTCGCTGGGTGAGTCCTTGGTCTTGTTCTTTTTATTCTTTCGGTTGGTACTTGGTGTAGTGACCACGTTGGCGCGCTTTTTGCTAAAGGCATTGGTGAAGGTGGTGGAGGTGGCAGAGATGCCAATGGTGGTGGTGGTAGTGGCGCTTGGGGGCTCAATGGGAACCTCTGGCTCTGCGAATGTGGGCAAAGGAATTATTGAAAGTGAAGACATCACGTTTTTAAAATTATTATTAATTAGAAAAAAAACTATATTATTAAAGTAATCCATGTACCTTCAGCAGAGTCCTCCTTCTGGTCTTGCGTCTCAGAAAACGTATCCTTCACTTTTGCCTCCTCTTCCTCAAGCTTTTTCTTCTGTTCCTCCTTCTTCTTCTTGCGTTTCTCTTTGCGCTTCTCTCTTTTTGCTGCCAGAGCTTGTTTTTTGCTTTCCTCACGAGACTATGGTTGAACAGAAAGAAGGAAAAGTGGAACTGATTCACTCTGTATCGAACACTTTCTATCGTGTGATACAGCATATATATATATATATATATATATAAAAATAAAAAACAACTCAATAACTCCTAATCAGAACCTCAAGTCTAAGTACAGGATTAATCCAAGACGCACCTTCTCAAGATCAAGTTCCTTGAGGAGAATACTGGCATTCTTGTTAGCCTCAGCAGCCTGCTGGTCTTTGGCTTTCACGATGGTTTCCATGCACTGATGACACTTCTTCAGAAGCTCCTGGACACGGAAGACAAGTCATTAAAACATGACAGTGACATCAACACTGTAACTTACATGATATAAAAATAATCCATTGAAAAATCTATTTTCAGTCCACACCTTGTCTGCAATGGTGGCGATGTATCTCATGCACTCGATGTCAGAGGGGAACTGATTCACCTCCTTCACCAAATACTGGACCACTTTCACATGTCCCTAAAAAAAACAATAATTGAGAATCACTGAATGTTCAGAATCTGACATTTATGCACTTATAAGAGGAGTTTACTGCTTACTTTACGGAATGCCGCCATAAGAGGTGTGATCTTGCGGTTGTCTGCTGCATCCACATCAGCTCCTGCTTGTACCAGCAGCTGCACTACATCAAAATGCCCCCCGTTTGCAGCCAGCCACAGAGGCGTGTTCCCCTTCTTATTGCGCACGTCAATGTGAGCCCCTCTACAAGACGCAATACAAAACTAATCAATTAATATTTACTTTTGATGTAATGCATGCAAAACAATAGGTTTATCCGAGGTCTTTAATTTAAAATAAATAAAAACACCACTAATTTCGTCTACTCACCTGTTAATTAGAAGCTCACAGAACTTGTAGTGGCCCTTGTCTGCAGCGATAGTAAGTGCGGTGTCACGTGAAGAGGGGACAGGAGGGGCGTTCACATCAGCACCTTTATCCAGCAGCACACGGCCCACCTCGGCATAACCACCAGAGGCAGCTTCCATGAGAGGGGTGAGTCCCGTCTGAAACCGAGAGGTTTGGAATTACACAAACATTCTATTATAATTATCGTCAAAAATCATACAATCAGAACCTTCTTGTTTTTGATAAGGTGCCAAAAGTTTCAATGCATTGTTTGTTCAAAAATAAAGATAGTTTTAGAGAAATGGAAAGATCAAGTAAAGCAGCACGTATATTATTAATTAAAAACTCTTACACCAAATCACGTTTAATAAATCAGTGCACGTTATTTCATTAAGACATCAGACTGTCATTAAAAAGACGGCGGTAGAAACTGACCTTGGCCCGATGCTCTACGTTGGCCTTGCGGTCTAGCAGCAGACTGACCACCTCAGCTCTACCCTGGAAGCAGGCCAGCGTCAGCGCGGTGTTGCGATTGGTTTCGATCTGAGCGTTGATATCGGAGCCCATGTCCAGTAGCAGCTTCACTGCAGGCACATGGCCATTCATGGCTGCCAACATCAAAGGAGAGATGCCCAGCTTGCTGCCCGTCCTAAAAGGAATAAAAGTTGAACACAAACAAATATTCTTAACATTTTTCACAAAGTCAAGACTCAAAAAAAAAAAAAAAAAAAGGTCAGACTCTCCAGATTGATGGGATTTTCTGACCTGGAGTTGATCTCGGCTCCTGCGTTGAGGAGAATCTTGATTATATTTACGTATCCTCCTGAGGCTGCCAGGCTAAGCGGGGTGTAGTCGGACACGTTCCGGTGCTCCTTGTTAGCACCACGGAGAAGCAATAATTCCACCACCTGCAGACATGAAACAAGGGGTTATTTCTCCTACTGACTAACAAAACCAACAGAAATCCTCTCTAATGAACCTGTGACTTTTGGGATTTGGTTAAATACCTCTTGCCTGCCGCCTGAGCATGCCAAGGAGAGAGGGGTGTCTTTGGTCCTTTCAGACTGAGCCTCGATGTCCCCGCCTTTGTCCAAAAGAATCTCAACGACGCCTACGTGACCCGCTGTGGCAGCCAGGATCAAAGGAGTGAACCCTGTAGATGGAGAAATAAGTTAGAAATAACCAGTACAACATTTGCATTTTTAAGATGCATGTAGAGAAGTCTGAGAGGAGACCTACCCTTTTTGTCCCGGTGCTCAATGTTCGCACCGCGCGCGATAAGCACCGACACAAGCTCTTCGTGGCCGCCCGCACAGGCCAGAGTCAGAGCCGTGTCATGATTGCTCTCCGTCTGAAAAAACAAAAGCAATTTGTCATAATTCTCAAAATTTAGCGCCATGTGTAACCAGTGTATGTGGTAACAAGAGTTGACCTAGGGCTTACATGTGCATCGATGTCAACAGATGGATAGAGTGGGAGCATGGAGGGTGGGGAGACAGTGTTCATGGGCGTCTGTGTTGTGGGCTGAGGTATGGGTGAGGTTGTAGTGTTTATCATAGGCACTCTGCTGCTCACTGCTGCAGACAAGAATCAAAACATGAGAGTCGTTACTCTTCAAACAGCAACATCCACTAAAAAAAAAAAAAAGAACTTTCCAACAGATCCAAAAAGAGAGAAAGAAACCAGCTGCATGAAACGTTACCTGCCATGATGTCGTCCAGCGTGTCTGTGAGCGTCTGCGCAGGTGTGGCCACCATGAGGCCATCCGGTGCCTGTGCGAGGAGACCAGGCCCGAGTCCAGACAGCTGCTGGCCCAACATTACTCTCTGCAGGTCGGGGCTGCTGCTGCCTGGGTACTCAGCGCTACCGAAGTCCGTGGACTGCTGTGCATTCATGGGCTGAATGGGGACGAAGCTGGACTGTAGCGGGGGAGGCGGAGGGCCCTGTAGGCTGTGGGGTTGAGGAGGTAGAGGTGGTGCCGGTTGTCCTCCTCCCTCTCGGTACAGGATGGTATCGACCTGTGGGAGCTCGGCGTAATCGCCGTCTTCCTCATCCTCATCCTCGTCGTCGTCGTCGTCATCTTCTTCCTCTTCACCCTCCTCGTCGTCCTCGTCGGCAGGGAGCGGCTGGTGTCCCTCGATGTCGTTGTCGTCCGTGCACCCTGGACTGGAGCCCAGCTGCGTGGCCTGTGGTGGCAGGGGCGTGCCGGGCGCCTCCACCCCTGCCGCCTGACCCGGCTCCTCCTTCATCTTTCCCTCCATGTACTCTTTGGTGAACTGCTGCTGTGTCTTGAGCTGCAGCTGCCGCTCCACCTTCTGCAGCTCCTTCAGGATTTTTTTCTTTTTCTGCACCTGCTCCTCACGGCTCTTCTTCAGCTCCTCGATCTTGTCTTTGGTGAGCGGCTCGCCCTGGATCAGCTCTAGCGAATGCAGTTGCGCCTTCTCGATAGCGCTGATGCGCTGGCCCAGCTCGTTCAGCTTGCCTTCAGTCTCCTCGACGATGCACTCGAGTGGCTGGTACGGGTGGAATGGAGGGAGAAGGTCAGCGTCCAGGCCGCCTGTGGCCACGGCGTTGCTCTGCAGGCTGCTCAACCTTTGTTTGGACATCCCTGAAAAGTACGAAGAGTACGATCAAGATCAAAACGCTAATCATACAATCATACAGACGATCATACAGACAAGTCATACGATCATACAGACGAATCTATGAGGTGACCCAGACTAACCTTTGTTTGTGACAGGCGGGGGTGTGGCAATGGTGGAGGGCACGCTGTCTGGCTCCTGAGGGGGTACCACCATGGCCAGAGCTTGGAATGGGACGCGAGGAGCCTGAATATATGGACAGGACCGAAATCTTACTTTATACACAGTGAAGCTTTTTTTTTTTTTTTTTACCATGTTCTCAATCAAAGTTCTTTGAAAATGATTAACTGCTTGATAAACTGCATTTTCTAACCTGAGACGAGTCATGGGAAGGGGGAGTGAGTTGAGACAGATCTGGCGCAGGGACTGACAAAATGTTGTTTGGGTAGTCTAGCAGGTAGGACACCACATTAGTGTGACCACCCTTAGCAGCTTCGATCAGCATTGTTGAGCCGTCCTATGAGGAAGAGATAAAAGATTAATTAGCATCTGATACAGCGGATACCCGGTGGCGGAAGCACTTGAACGAAGAACGTCACCTTATGGATCAAAATACTGGTTTACTCTACCCTTTTTACAAACGACAAAGAAAAAATTATCCATATATTTCACGCATATATTTCAGCCATAAAAGAGCCATGATCAGAGACTCTCACTTCTTTGCAGTAACTGAAAAACATATAGCAGTGTATTTTAAATACCGGCGCTTTTGTTGAATCCCACTTGTTCGGCTTATTGTATTAGATACTATTTTAAGCACACACATACAGTACATTATGGCAGATGGTACAGCAAAGTGTCTTGCGAGATTCAAATGCTAATACTGATACGCTCTGGTTTTAATTAACAAGGAAGAGCAATAAAATTTTTTTTTTTAAAAGTACAACACTGATAATGCGTGATCCTAGCATGAGCCTAAGCTTAAACTCACCTTCAGTCTGTGAGTAGGGTCTGCACCATGAGCCAGCAGCAGCTCAACCACAGCCAGGTGACCTCCAGCGCAGGCGAGAGACACCACTGTGTGATCGTTATTGGCTGTGGCTCTGTTCACGTTAGCACCTACAGGCACATGAGTTATTGATTAGAGGAATTTCAAAACATCAGTTGTTGCTTTTCTTTGTATTTATATTCATCCATTGTATGCATTAAAACATACAATTACGGTACATTTATAATATACTGATCTTTTGATATTTAACAGTATCCTAAACATAATTTTTTTTTCCTTGGGAGATGCAATTTGGTCATTCGCCATTTTCTGTCCACTTGTTCGCACTAATTAAGACTAATTAATTAACCACCTCTTTTCAAACTCCTCTTTTGAAGTTAAATGCTATCATACTTTGTCTCACAAGTACCCACAGTTCTTCCTAACAAATCTTATGCTATATGAATATTCACTACACGTGAAATCTAGGAGGCTGTGCGCATTCCTAGGAAGATTTTATCCGCTTAAAATGTAAGGAGTAACTGGGTGGTGAAATGTATTGTAGATCCTGGGTAGTTTTTTTTTTTTTAAAAATACTATTATTTTTCCATCATAAGTGGATGATGGGTATCAAATGCCAGGAATTTTAACAAGATATCCAAAATCCACTTATCATTGCTATAAAACTTTTTTTTTCTCCCCCCAGATATCATCTAGATTCATACCTTTACTGATTAGAAACTGCACAGTGCACAGATGTCCTGCTCTGGCTGCTTTCATCAGAGGAGTTCTTCCACCTTCTGACTCATGTTCCTATAAAAAATAAATAAATACATAAATTAAAAAAAATTAAAGGCAAGCAGAATTCAAGTCAGGCATCATCATCACACAGTGAGTTTGGAGGTAAAAGGAGAGGGGGGGGGGGGGGGGGAAG
>JAQQZS010000011.1:5217930-5230084 GCA_030068045.1 Platyallabes tihoni
GCTGGGGTGCGCGCAACCTTCACTAGAAGACTCAAAGACATATACTCATTTGGATTATGATTAAATTAGCATGTTTGCTTTGGAGTCGGTCCAGATTTAACCGTATTTGGGTCCGGATGCGGACCGGAGTCCGCCTATTGAGTATCCCGAGTATAGAGTGAGCGAGTTCGGGCTTCCGGAAGGGCGAAAGTGCGGATGCGCAGGTCAAAATAACTTTTAAAAAAACGTGAATAATCGTTTTTTTTTTCGATTACACCATTTTTGTGCTATTGTTTGACCCGAAATCGGAATCGAAATTCAATTAATTGCACAGCCCTACTATATAGGACTACACGATTGATAAAAAAAATAAAAATAAAAAAGATTTTAAAAAATCTCGATTCAGACATATCCACAATCTCATTTCTGGATGGCAGCGATTCACTTGTGTGTATGAATTGCATTCTGACGACACGTTTCTGACGGGCTCCTTTTGATGCCCCTCAATGCGCATATTCTTGGGTTTAGCAGCGAGTATATACTTTACATCACCGTATGTGCTTATATCATTATTTTTATCAGAATAAGATAAATATCTCACACAAACGCACAAAAATCTAAAAAAATAAATACTACTGTCTAAACAAAGACAGGCATGTACAGTTCTAATTGTGGTACAACTAACTGTATTGGTTAATTAAACCTGACATGAGCTGCTACACAGAGAGCGAAATCTACAGAGAGGTATACCAGGAGTGTGTTAAGCTTCAGCAAAAAACCTTTCGACAATAAACTACATACTTAAATTTAAACTACTACTAACAAACTTTTATGCTGATAAAAATACTCATACTGTATAAACCAACACATACGACGATGATGTAACTCTAGTTGGCTGTGGGCCCAAAAAGCACAGGTGTTATTTGATAGTTGTTAGGGCCCAAGCACTGTGACGTCAACCCTATTACGGGACCTTCTTGTTCTTCTAAGGATAATTTTTTTTCCAGCATCCAGGGCTTTTTGGGAGTCTTAACATGTTCAAAAAGTCATGAAAATCATAACACATGTTAGAATCAGCTGCCATTGGGACGCCTGAGCAGCTGGGCCCGGGGCGTGGGTCAAGATTTTGCTGCGTATCTCGTACACACTTGCACATATACATACGGCACACAGGAGACATTGAGCTGGACATTATTTTTTTTCTAACCATGTCATGGGCTCTACTCAACAGGAAATCGTTCATTTTGGGTTGTTTGCTAAACGCATATTTTGATATGCTCATCCTTGGGGATTATTTGATCGCAAACAAACTGGGCATGTGATCAAGACACAGAGGAAGTAAAATGGCGAGGGGGATTTTCCAGATCTTAAAAGGTTCAGCCGTGCCGATGCCTTAAGTGATATATAACTTCCTGTGTGACATCACACTGAGTGACATCGTAGTGTGATGTTTTTTTTGGAGGAGGTCTTAACATAAAATTAACCCCAATCTAAATTTGTGTCATAATGGTATTGGTATGTACCCTTGTGTTTGTGCCCACGGGCAGCGATGGGCACGATCGTTGCTGCGGTTTGAAAAACAAGAAGAGGATCCCTCAATTGTCATGGTGAAAAATTGTGATTCACGTTTCAGCATGAATCCCTAGTAACTATAAAATCATTTTAAGTAGCACAGGGATAATTAATTGTGGATTTATAGTTCACCATCATAAGATAAAACTCCATAAAATTCTTAGCTAGGTTTGAAAGCACCAGTATTTTTGACTCATCAGGACTACTGAAATGGGTGTGGTAGGTGATTATACCAGCCACCTACAGAGCTAATTAAATTTTCTAAACAGTTTATAATACGAGCTAGAATGAAAGATCTGAAAGGCGCATTCCTCCACCACCATCACAACCAAAATATCAACTGAGGGAAATGTCTTTTGGAAGAAGAGTAATTCATGGCATCGTTAAAGCTCCAGGGACGCCAGGGGGTCGAGAGACACTGCAGCATTTGAGGCAACTTGTGGTGGTTTGCGTTGTTCATTTCTTTAATTTGCCACCCATCTGTTCGGCTGATCCCTAATCCCAAATACGGGTTTAACTGCTACTTGTTTATTGAGAATATTGTTCTCTTTATCTTCCAAAGTCCAAAGACCAAAAATTATTACAGTTTGGATATACAGTGGATGTAGATTAAATATACTTAAATCAAGTTAAAAAAATTATTGTTTTTAATTCTGTACCAATTCAAGTCATGATTGATTACGTAAAAACATCAATAATGATAATGAACTACATCAAGAGAACAGCGTCATAAAACAAAACAATAAGTATGAAGTGTGTAAGTGGGAGGAGATGCCTACTTGTCCGCCTGACTGGCGTTGAGTGTGTTTTCGGCCCTCATGCGTGTGAGGGCGGCGGCGGCTTCGTCCAGCGCGCAGCTCACTGATGACGTCAGACGTCGTAGCACCTCGGGATCTGCGAAGGCTTTGCCATCGGCAGTGGACAGTTTACCAATGCCTGCAGCGTCACGCCAGCAACACGCAGCATTCAAGGCATCCAGAGTTAGTGCATGTCAAATCACAAACACACACACACAGACACACACCACACAGGTTAGTCACGTCCAAAACCGTGCAGTGTACACAAAATAATCGTGAAATTATCTAACTTGTGGACTGACTTTTCTCAATACATTCAAGCCAGAACAGTAGCTGACCAGTTATACTAGACTTCTGAGGGTGAGTCAAAAATTATCCACATTTCAACTTTTCGAAAAGAAAAATATAATTGTTTGACGTAATCTCTTTGCTTTTCGATACACTTTGTTCATCCATCAACAAGATTTCGTTATTCGCTCATCAAAAAAATGTTTTGGACCCCAGGGGGGAAAAAAGAAGAAGAAAAAAAAAATTTTTTTTGCACAAATCCTAAGTGGTGCATACATTTTTGGTCACACCGCCGTTACAAATGAACTGATGTAATATGTTCACACTTCCACAGCAGTGACAGGGAGACTATAATGTTGAACGGAAAGCACTGAAAGGACTGAAGTCTTAATGTGCGGATAATTTTTGACTCACCTTCATACTGTACATACATCTTAAGCTTAAAGTTTAAATGTAAGCCTAATAAATGACGAGCAAACTGCCTAGAACTAACCACCTGAAATAGAGAAGTGATTTAAACCTACAGAAGACGCTGACTCCGCAGTTCAGAGCCCTGAGTCACTTAAAAAAATAAAAAAAAAACATCACTGAGAGCAAAGGTCACTGTTATAGAGGAATACGAGAGTCATGCGCGTCACACCAGGGCTGTATAACGTGCATCCCAGGCTCAGAGCTTTGCTATTAAAAACACCCTCTGGTTCTCATCTCCGTAATTGCATCGATTTCAATTTGACGCTGTTAACGAGCATCGAGACAAATCTTAAAGTTTTACGATGACACCTGAATTCTTTAACACTTTTTACAAAGCACTTGAATTCATCACGTCCTCCATGATTGTTTATAATCAAGCAAACCTGCACACAATATCTGGACACTGACAGCATCAAGTCGTAAGTGTTGACAGAAACACTTTCATCCCAAAAAAAAAAAAAAAAAACCACAAAGAAAGATAAATGATTTAACATCTACTTGAAAGATTAAAAGCCGAAGGGTAACTTGCGACGTCATACATTTACGAATGCGTGGCTGCAAAGTGGAAAGAGCACACACCTGTGTGACCTGCATAAATACTGTGCAACTTGTTAACACTGATTCCAGACAGCGAGTTGACTGAAAACGCAGGACAAAGCGGCGTTCGAAGGCGGCCACAAACACAGCGAATGTACAAAACTACACGGGGGAGGACACGTGCGCTAATTCTACACAGGATTACGTGTACACACAAGCCCCATGTACACAGCAAGCCTTCTAAATGCCACTGCTGAGTCATGATCAGAGCCGAGGCTGTTGTATTGAAAGCTATTGTTCCTCTTAATCTCCCCTAAATATTGGCTAACAGGACCGAGCTAGCCTGGAAGCACGTCCCCACGACGTCCGGCACGACGAGCTTAACCTAATCAGAGCTGCGCCTAAAAAGTTTCTCTGCAGATGCAGCTAAGCTGAAAGCAAGCAGGAGTTCGCAGCCTTAAGCAGGGAAAAAAAAAAAAAAAAAAAAAAAAACTACACCTTTCTATAGATCTGTGTAATTGTGTCTCAGTCACCCTGAGCCTGTTTGTCTATGGGAGGATGCACATCACTGACACCCATACGGCAGTTTCGTTTTTTCTCCCCCAGGGACGAGTCCTAAGCGTGTTTTACAGGAAAGCTGCTTTATTGTACATGTACACTGTAAACAAAGTGCGATATTTTACCGAGATGACTCACTACAGCTCCGTCGGCTAACTGGCGAGACGGGAACTTGGATAAGGTGAGAAGGTGAACGCGCATGGAAATAAACTTTATACACAAATTCTGGCCTTTGAGCCTCGAGTGCGGATACAAAGCGACAGCTTAACACAACACTAATTTGCTTTGAAAAACACACAGAAATCAGGTGAGTAAAGGCAAGCAGGCGTGTGAGAAACCGTCAGAGAGAGAGACGTACCTGCCGCCTCTAGTAACGCCTCCAGCCGTGCTTGTGTCTCTGGATCTACTGTTCTGAGGTCAGCTCCGTCGGCTGCACTGGATAGGAGCAGCTCCGACGCCGTCTTTAGCACTGGGTTATCCAGGTCTTCCTGGTCTAAGATGAAGGACTCCACCTGCAGAGACAAAAATGCAACTGATTAACATGTAGATGATGAACACCTGAATGTACTGGAAATGTACCACATCATGATATTGATAAATATCAATACATCATTCGATCTTAGGACGTTTAATCCTTAAAAAAAAAAAGGCTTAAAAAGAACACAAAAGGCTTGTCTCACACATTTGCCAAAAAAACATCGTGAATATTCACAAATGTGCAGGTGTGCGCCTCGATTACGTGTGCTAAAATTAGCACAGCGCTTCATTAAACAAATATCAAACATGGTGGTGGTAGTGTGATGGTCTGGGCCTTCTTTGCATCTTCATGACCTGGATGACTTGCCATAATTGACGGAACCATTCTGCGCTCTAGATAACCAAAGATGCCCAGCCATCAATTTGTGACCTCTGAAATGGTTCAAAAAATACTAAATTAAGGTTTAAAAGGGGTCTCGTCCACGTGCGGACTTAAATCCGATTGAGATGCTGTGGCATAAAATTAAAACAATTCTGTGAAGAAGTGTGGGCCAAAATTCCTCCACAGCGATGTGAAAGACTTACTAGCAGTTGTCGCAAATGCTTGATTGCAGTTGTTGCCACCAAGTATGGCACAACCAGTTATTAGGTTTAGGGCACAATTATTTTTTCACATAGGGCCAGGCAGGTTTGGACAACTTTTTTTTTTTTACCCTTAATAAATAAAATCGACATTTAAAAACAGAATTTTGTATTTACCTCAGGTTACCTTTGCGTTAATATTAAAAATTATTTTATGATCTCAATCATAAGTATGAATTCACATTTCAAACAAGCTTAAATAATTCTTTTGATTGTGTAAAGCTTCCTTGGCAACAATATCAATTGTTAAAAGCGCTATACAGCCTCCGAGTGGCGCAGTGGTAAAGTGCTCGCCCTATCATCCGGAGGTCGCTGGTTCGATCCCCAGGTGATGCTGATACCTCTCACCGCCGGAGGTTTAGAGAGAGCTGATTGGCCGAGGGATGAGAGGTACTGTGTGCTCCCACATTAATCAGTGCTCTACAGCCAATCAGGAGCGTCTGTGAGCTTGCGCTCACAGACGCCCCTGAGCGCAAGCGCAAGGGGGGGGGGAATAAAATAAAAATCAGGAAGGAACTAATAATTTTTCTCAGCTTACTTAATTTAACTAATTAACAGTTGGTGTGATAAAGGAAAAAACTAAAATATAGTATCCAGGAATAAGGTTAAGAACCACTACGTGATATTTTACTGTAAAGACCCACCCTTTATGGAAGTACATAAATCCATAAATATTTACAAAACGTCTCGTCTGTTTGTATTTTTTTTTATATTACGTTACCTCCCTAACAGACACACCTCCTTTAGACGGATGTTATTTTTGGCTTCAGTGAAGAAAGCTGCAACCAGCGTGAAGATCCGCTGACAGGTGAATGGTTTTTCCAACCACTTGTTCACAATATGAACGTACTCAGTAGAGGAGGAGGACGACGATCAGACGGAACACATAGGAACGTGGGGCTGTTTGAGCACTAATTAGTCTTGAACGCTGTGTGCTTTCAGTTTTTTTTAAACTGGTGTAAGCGTGTGTAATGAGTGGGTTTGAGACTAATTTACTGACAGGGTTTTAAAAAAAAGGCCGATCGGAGGCTTTCAAGAATTTTTGATAATGCAACACCATAAAAATGTCTGTTCCTGTTCTCTTCTGCGCTCGGTACAGGAGCGTTTATATATGAGGCTGATCAGCTAAATAAAAGTAAAATAGACCTGTTCACTGTCCAATAGACCGGTTCATCTCCATTATAAATGTAAAAGTAAAAAGTTTATAAAAAAATTTGTTTTTGTACTACGTGAATCACCACACAAAGGAATCGTGATTCATAACACAATTGATTTCCCCCCCCCCACCATCTGCAACGCTTATATCTGGTGTAAACATCCAGCACTGGCATTATAAACACATCTCAAGTAAACATTTACAATCATATTCATGCTGCATTTATTTTTTAACACAAAGATCCTGTGAATCATCTCTCGTGCACCTTTTGAAAAAGTATTAATTGCTTTGATCTGCTAAAGATAGTTATGAATGAAGGAGCTGAAGCGATGAATGAAGGTCTGAAAAACAGCTGCTCTCATGCCGTTGTTTTTATCCATTAGCTTAGCCCGAGAGAGCTCTAACGTTCGGCTTCCCAGGTTTTTTCGTGTTTTCCAGACCACCTCCAAAATAAGGTTAGAGTGACTGGAGCCATGATGTACGTTCGAGAAGTGCTTGACCCCACGCTCACCTGTACTCCACGCTAACCAAGTCTGAATCAAATCACCCAGAACAGAATTTTAATTCTGGTGCAGGCACTGAAACTAAACTACGGCAAGATTTTTCGTTTGGCGATTAAATCTCTGAGGGCTCTCCGCCGCATGGTGGGTAAACGCTTGGTACTAAAATAGTCAGGTCTTTTTTTTTTTTTTTTTTTTAAATACATCATCGTTCTGTTGAAGCTGCAGCTTCATTCTGCTGCTCCTCTTCCGTCTGCATGCGCTGCGAGGGCGAACTCACACACAGGCACGCGCACACACACACAGGCACGCCAGCCACCACTTCTGTTTGCTCTACGGGGGAGTCTCCAAGCTGCTAGTTAACGTTAGACTAACTAAGGGTGTTTACACATTAGGCGAGATCGCTGAATCGCTGAGTCTTTGGTTTGGTGATTCGCGTATCGCCACACCGACTACAAATCAACAACAACTCGAGCGCCTGTGTCGTGTCCTCAGTCTGAGTCGCTCCTCTCGACACCCTGTGCGACGGCACTAATTGCAAGAAAATAAAAATTTTTGCCTAAAATTCTGCTTTGAATTCCTCTTTCAGAAACATAAATGTTACCGTAATACATCTAAAAGGAGTGTGTGTGTGACACAAAAACACATTTTTTTATTTTGGATGGTAAGAAATATGCTTGGCCAGTGAATTAAATGTTGGTGGGAAAATGAAAAAAAAAAAAACTTGGCCAATGACTCGGAAAAAGTTAATTTCGAATCCTGTCTGGCTATGAAATGTGTCTGTGGTTCTCCGCAGACGGGACACAACTGCGCTGAGATGCTGCAGTCTACGTCTTTTTTGCATTTAAAAATATTTATCCAGGCTAACATCAACAATACAGATCATAAGAACATGTTGCCAATATATATCCATGACAAACGTATTCCAGAAAAAAAAGCATTGTTTACTGAAAAACTGTATAAATTCCAGCACAGGTCCATGATGCGAATACAATTTTTATGTGATTAACTGTCCAGCACTACTGCAATCCTAACAGTGCTACCTCTACTACAGCCTCTAGCTTGTGCGTGAACATCACACGTCACACGACTGCTATTAAAGTTTACAGATCAACATGAACATGGCGCTGCTGACAGGAGATAAAGCACTTTCTCCTTGATGTTTTGGCTGTTCTGCCGCACACTGTTACAATCATTGCTTCGATTCTCTTATAGCCACTCTCCGGGGGGCGTTTTCACATTACGCAAGATTGATGTGTATTTGTAAGATTTGCGCATTTACACTCTCCGATACAGCAGATTTGGCGCATGCTACGCGCACACACACACGGACGTGTCAAATGATGTCACGTCTAAACAGCGTTGCATTTCCGTTCTCAAGTACGACTGGCTTCCATATCTGACTCGATGCATGCCAGAGTACACCATACCGTATTCGAGACCACCTTTTTAAGCGGACTCGGTTCCAAAGAGTGAAACTATCGTGTTCTCACTGATGAAAATGTAGCAGATCTTGGGGTCAATGTTCTCAGAAGCAATCACAGGTCCCTAATACGAAAAAACACTGTGTCAGCCTAACATAATTTACGTGATTAACATGGACTGTGTATTTGTTTCAAAAAATGTTTTCCCTCCCCCCCCCCCCCCAAAAAAAAAAAAAAAAAAAAACTTTTTATGAAAGGATGTCAATAGCAGACTACATTTCTTTAAATCATTATGTACAAAGATGGTTCTTTATAATTATAAAATCCCAAAGTCACATTTTAAAGACCAGGTTCTTATTCTGTCACTATTATAATTATAATAATAATAATAATAATAATTATTATTATTATTATTATTATGATCATCATTATTATTATTAAAACATGACCGCTCTATTTCTGCTAAGCTAACAAAGCTGGTCCGTTCTAACCAATGGCGTCTGATCGACTGCATGTTGAGCTTTTTGTTATTTGTTTGTTACCAAGTGTATGTTTAATATCACCTCATCAAACATACCCTCTGACTCAGAGACCACAATGCAGTGGAAAATGATCCAACGCCAAACAGGATCTATTTTTAACCTTTACATTTTAAGGACCGGATGATAAAAAAAAATAAATAAAAATTTAACGCGTCTCGCCACTCCTAGGGCCTTCTGGTCCGGCATGGCCTGTTAATTAGCACAAGAGGGCTCTGGTGACAAAGTTCGCGTGGGCCACGAGGTCCAGCCATGTAGGCGTGTTGCCTGGAGATGGAACGTGCAATATTTAGGCCCTGAGCGTCAGTGGAATTACAGTAAGCACTGAGACGAGCTGATCTGCGGGTTTGTCCCTCCCCTACCCTGGGCGTGTCCTTGACCTCTGCATACCTGACGCTCCACCCCCAAAGACACAACATCCTGTAAATACAGCACTGCAGCAGTCAAGTGAATGAGTGTGTGTGTGTGTGTGTGTGCCTGCATGCGTGCGACAATGTTGCTGACCCACAGAGGCTCTTGTGATCAGGTCGAGCGCCGGCGCTAGCACGCGGCAGAGCTAATCTACATAATTACTGGTGACTTTGACGACCGTGCGCACGGGAGGCTATAATGACATTAAATGTAATGTGATCCAATTTAACACTTCAGTATTCCCTTTCTAATACGCACAGACGTTACACTCGACCCGAATTTGCATGACCAGGTTGAAAAACAAACCTTTTTTTTTTTGTAAGCATTGCAACAATAAAGGAAAAAAAAAAGGGTCTAATATAAAGAGAAAAATGGTCACTGTATGATTTTAATCCAGATGAGGTTATGGTTAAATGGACAGATCTCGCCATCTGTCTGGATCTGTAGAATTTCTACCAAAAAAATATTAAACCAGGAAATGAGAGAGAAACAACCAGAGATGTCAGTTACGTGTATAACTATGATAAAAAATTTTTAAAAAAATTTAAAAAAAAACAAGCAGTACTTCACATTACATACGACAACCTAAAAGGCGTGTTTTATTCATGCTATGTGCATGATGTAGAACGGCAGCCTCGTCTGGTTCTTGAGTGCAGTAAAATGACATCCCTGTGTAAATAATTCAGCATCGTTTCCCCCACCAGCATGCTTCACCACCACGAGGAACACGTGTCCAAACAGCCACATGAGAACTTATACACCCTTTATATATAACTTGGGTTTTATTTTTTAAGCTTTAAATCCAAAGCACAGTAAAAATAAATAAAAATTATTGCTCGCTCAGTTAGACGTCCACAGATCGCTGCCCGAGCAGCGGTCACGTCTTTGTGACTTAATGGGGAGGGGTCTTCTGTGAAAACAATTTCACAGAAATTATGGCTTGCCAAGACAGAGAGAGAGAGAGAGAGAGAGAGAGAGAGAGAGAGAGAGAGAGAGAGGGGAGCTAAAAAAAAATGGTGAGTAAGGCAACGAGAGTGGGTGTGGTCAGCAAAAAGCCCATCTGTAGGCAGATTTATTAAATGCATGTAAAGCTCAGATGCAAGTTCAGAGAGACTCATTCTTCTTCTCTACGTCTGGGATGTACATGCATCTCAAAAGAGGCAGCTGGAAAGACAGACCGTATCTAGAGATAGACTAAGGGAGAGGCTGAGTCACGAGAGAGAGAGGCATCATGTCCAACAAGGGAATCTTATTACCTCATCAATGCTCTGAAAGCAGGACGGGGTGTTTTTCCTCGGGCTGGGCTAACACACGGGACAGGAATTATTGTTCGATCTGAGGCGTTCGGCCTACAAACACACAACCGCAATTTGGGGGTGAAAGATTATCTCGTGCTGCTGAGACTTGGTGCACATGAAGACATAACTAGGGAGTTTCTTGTCCTTTTTCCAACCACCCTAAAACAACTGGAAAAACAAAGAGATGGAGGGGGGGGGGGACCTTTCCCCACAGTCCTGCCATGTTTAGGTGTAACAGAGAAAAGATAGCGTTGGGCTTGGATTAAACGATTATATCGCTCAGCTTCGGGAGAGAATCGAGACATTGTTCTGTACTGTACAGTTGTAGAATCAGCATATACTAGGAATACATTCGAAATTATCTTAACACCTTCAGGATAAAAAGTAAAAAAAAAATATATAAACACATTTTAAACTGAGCGAATTGTCTAATAAAATTAGACGAGAGACAATCGGCTGTTTGCTATCAGGTCAGACGATTTAAGCGTCTGCTGGAAGAGGCCTTATCAGAAGCTTTAAGCTTTTTCTCTTTTTACTTCTTTTGTAGCCTTATGAACTCAGTGCAACAAAACATCTATCGCTGATGCGCCTCAGCTTCCCTTGTCCATGCTGCTAAGCAGATAAAGTACAACATTAACAAAAACACAAGTTGAAATAGTTTTATCAGGGACTATGTTCTTGTTCCAGCAGTTTTCGAATCAAACCGACTTTTTTGCGCAAAATAACATTTTTACTCTCATGACTATTTCTCTATACAATCCCGTTACACACGTTCACTTATCCCAGAGTTTCACTAGTGCTTGCACAATCAAAAGTCCCACTTTGATAAGAACAGCCCGGCATATACAATGAAAGTAAACTTGTCTACAAAAATGAGGACAATAAGTAACAAAATCTATAGTACTGTAATTCTCACATCTCGGACGCGCCTTTGCGTTTGTCGACAAGGTAAAAGCTCCAGACACACGTCTTCTCAGCAGTGAAAAGGAAGTTGTGTTGTGCAGATGCTGTTGCCAATGGGTCACTCAACGGGGGGAAAAAATTTGTTTCTTTCAGGAGAAATAAACTCGCAGGTGACAACAAGGTAACATTGTTCATCTTTTCATTTCAGTACTGTATATTTTGGTGCATAGTGTATATTAAACATACCTACAGTCTTGGCTTTGGATCATTCGCGGCCTTCCTGATTCCTGATTAAATGATGACTGGCATTTAACTCTAAAAGGTTAGAGCATGCTGAAACATGTTACATATATCTAGCCACGCCCACTTAAAGCCACAGACTAAGATATACTCACTCAGCGATGTTTAGGGGAGACTATAGGACAACAGCATTTTACACAGGCTCACAAACCTACACAAAACACTTAAAAACTGACATTCTTTCTGTCTTTCGTCACTAATATGAAACTTAAGCCCGATTAAGATGGGACTAGTTTTACAGGGGGTCGTTAGAGAAATTTCTGTTTCACAGATGTACTTTGTGATTTTAATCCCGTCCGAAT
>JAQQZS010000011.1:5234907-5245718 GCA_030068045.1 Platyallabes tihoni
GTCAAATACCGTGACACCGATATAATTTTGAAAAATACCGTGATATAAATTTTTGGTCATACCGCCCAGCTCTATAAGAAAGACAGGACTTAAAACTTTTGCACAACAATATACATCTTTTAGACGTCTTTTTTTTCCCCATCATTTGAAGTCATTTCATTACAAACAGTGAGAAAACAAACCACACCAAATTGCCAGCAAATCACAGGGATTGAATATCACTGAACCGGACACATAAGTGTAAAACGCGTCTCACGAAGCTGTACGCTCAGTGCTCAGTTTCCTTAATCATCTCAATTCCTTTGTGTAGATTCTGTGACGTGAGTGCTTATGCAAGCAAGAAATTTTGCGGCAGTTTACGTCACAGGCATTATGTAAAAGAAAAAAAAAAATCAGGACGTTAAATGAACTAATTCAACTTCAAGACTGCAGGTTTACGCTGCCAGGCCTAACAAGACACTCATCACCTTCCTCATATATACATGGCATACAATTCAACAAAGTTATTACCAGCTGAAGTTATCACTAATATAAAACTGCATTAATAATTAATTGGCAATTAGTGGTATGTTTTGTTACATGCTGACATTTTTTTCATGAAACATTAGTTACTTTGTGCTTTATTATTTACAATTACACCTGTGTGCTCCTCTACAGCTGATTATCTACCGCTATTCAGAAAAACCTTCTGTTCTGACTACAGTGTTAAATCAAACCAAAAATTTAGGGACGTGTTTTTGGCTGCTGCTCTTTCACAAATCATGATATTGGACACACTTCCTTGTCATGGTCAACAGTACACTTTTCCTCTTCTGACTCAATTTAAAACTAAAGCTTTAAAAGGTTGTGGTGTAGTGTATATCATGTGTATAAATCCGAAAAGAACAAATGAAATTCTGAACCAAAATCAGGCGATTCATAAACAGGTTTTCGTAAGAAGTCGAAGAGAAGTCTCTTAATGGCAAGAATACGTGTTTAAACGTATGTGTGTTTATTCCTATCTTATACAAATACCCTGGAAGCTATGTACAACATGACCAAAAAAAAAAAAAACATTAAGCCGTGTCATTAGTGAATGTGTATTATGTCGTTTAGAAAACCTGTTTGGAAAAGCTAACTTCCACCCTGGAATACTTGTTGGTCTTTGGTTGTAGTCCTTGCAGTTATTTTATACACACACTACGCGACACCACTGTAGATCACGGAGGGATCTTTTTTTCATGATCATGGACAGGAATCATTCAGATGTTATAAATATCCCACAAAATAAACAAATCCTTTTTTTCTGCCAAAAAGGTAAGACGGGAGCTGTCCAATATAGGGGCTTTAATCACTAACAGAGAAAAGAAAAGAGACTCAAGAGAAAAATGTAGAAGGAGGGCTTAAGGAGACAAAATCGATCAAGGATCGTCTGTTCTGCAAAGAGAACATGAGGTACAGTATCTATTTATTTAATTATTTATTTTTTATTTTTATTTTTTAATCTACAGCTACCAGGAATGACGCATGTTTGTTTTTATTTTTCACTCAAATCATTGGGGTGTGACATGATATATTTTTACTGCCTTCCCATTTTGTCCTCCGATGCAAACAGATGGACGTTAAATTGGACTCTTAAATTGGACTGCACGTTCCAGGAGATACATTTAACTTCTCCTTGTCCCTCACTGGTTGTTTTCCAGCACTGTTCTTCACTATAAGCCAGTATATCTGAGGACGTTTTCACATTTGGTCCTGGGATCGTTTTTGAGAACACTTGACCCCAAAGTCTGGTTTATTTTGATCAGTGAGAAGCCAATCGTTCGAAGCTCTGGAAAAAAAACCTGCTGGAAAAATTCTGGTCTTGAGAACGATACGGGCACGGATAGAGTCAGACATGAAAATAAATGGAGGTGGGTCGCTGTTTGGACGGGACGTCATCAGTGATGTCAAAGTTCTACCTCAGTAAAGTGGTTTCTTCACAGAGATGGAAGAGGACGTCGTCACTGAATGCGAGGTCTGATGAGACAGAATTTCGCAACCCAGGTCACCAGCGAGTTTCACCGTTTCGTGTATGAGCTAGCCTTCATTTTATTCAACAGGGTTTTTCAGTTTTGACCCTCTAGTAGCATCGTGTGGAAATATTAGAACTTTTAGGAATTTTATGACCGCCCCTCATAATTATAGCAACTTCTCAAATATTTTTTTCTGATCTGGGGGGAGGAAAAAAAAAAACTCTGAAAAAGTGTTAGTTTATTAAAATCACAATTATACATTTATAATCAACAACAAAGAACTTTATTTTCTACTTAAAACATTATAACGATTTAAATGTATTTTTTTTATTTCACTCATTTTATTACTATTGGAGTCAAACCTTGTGACTTGAAGAAATTTCTCAGGAATTGAGGCATAAAAGCAATTAACAATTACAGAAGACTTCACACCTGAATAACGCAAAGGTTTAAAGAAGCTATACGTCTGTGAATGATGATCACGGTCCGAGGTGGCTCGGAGCCCACTGCTGTTGTTCCCGTCAACATTAAGCGAGTGGAACGCGATGTTTAAAATTTGACATAATTTGTCCCCAACTGTTTTTGGGAACCGTACACACAATCATTCACCAGCACTGCTTACACGTTATAGGAACTCAGAACATGTGAACTGTTCCTCTGTCCCGTCCTTTATTTCAGCTTGAATCCTTTAAAAAATAAATAAATAAATAAAATAGAGTTAATCAGCTTTCATCCCAACGTTTACTTTAAATCTGCACAATATGTGTATTTGAAAGCGTGTATTCTGATTTACGCCCACGTCATCACACATGCTAATTCAGTCATGGCGTCACACACTAACAAATACGCTAGTTTGGTTTCTTCCCTTTACCTTCCGCGATGGAAAAGCAGCAAAAACCGGACCCGACAACCTGACAGCAGTGTAATCTGCCATGTATAGTTTAGGAAGATATGCACAACCATGCAAAAATAATCTGGTTGACTAAATGATTTTGCAGAACTGTAATTAGACTATATGAGTCCGAGTTTTCTAATCGCATAATGGTACTGGGGGAGGGGCGTGGCCAGATGAATGGCGGAGTCCGTTACTGGCATGAAAATGGGGCTCAGAGACACAGACAAAATCATGTATGGTCTGTGTTGCAGAATTACTCACACTATTCTGGAAATAATTCATTGTGACTTTCATGATAGTCTGTTATTTGCATGCTTCGCCATGCCTCCCACCCCTCCGGTACAATTCTGGGCTAAGTCACTAAACCAGTGAAGAACTAGTTCAACACACACTTTTACACACATTTAGAGCGGATTTTTTTTCCTTCTTTTAAATCAGGACTGATGGAGGAAATGATTTCACTGCTCCTCTCAATCAAAACTGCGACCACGCAGGAGAGGGATCAACGCGCCAAGGCTACGGTGGTCAGTGTAGGGGTCTGTATGTACAACAGGAAGCTTGTTACAAACCTCCTGTTTGTGTCATTTAGTGATGCAATGGTACAGATACTAGTAACAAGTGTTACTAGCACTTGTTACTAGGTCTGCACCACGCTCATTTACATTTTCGATAGTACCTGACATAACCTTAATGTACAGTGTCTTGAGATAGTAGTGAGTGATCTGTACTCAACTACAACATCTTTATACATTACAGGTGCTCTGGCTTAAACATTTTAAAGAGCTCTCCCTCATCATTGTAACGATGACAGTCCACAGGTGCTTCCTATCCAAAACACATTACACATACTAGTTTAACATACAGTAAATTAGAGGAAAGCGCAATCAACCCTCTTCTTCATACATGACATCACAGACTCCCGTGACTGCATAGTGGCACTACAAGACAGACCATGTCACCCAGCACACACTGGCCAATTTTGCTCCTTTGGCTCGGAGAGGACAAACAATTCTCTGTCGCACCACTTAACCGGGACATCCTTGACGATCAGCCGCTACTGTACATCGACAACGAGGAAATCAGACAGAACAAACGTGCTTCACTTACAGCCGTACAGGAACACTTTTCTAAGTGAAAAAAAAAAAAATCTTCATCTGCATCTTTTTATAAATTACATTTATTAATATATTTTTTTATATTAACAGCTAATACACTAAGCAGTTTTAAACATCGTAATCTGTACAACTTATTTTTAAGTGGTGAATAAATTTTTTTTGCGTTTGTAAAATGCATGAAGTTTATTAGCACAAGAAATCTGTTGAGAAGGAAATTTTCGTTTTACACTTTCCCGATAAATTGACTACTGACTTTGTATTTTTTAGTGAACGAGAGAGTGATTGACGGAGGACTGTTTAACATGTCTATACTATAGCAATTGAGAACAGGACCTAACTTGTCTCTCAGATGCTCAACATTAAACCTAATTACAAACTGTTGAAATACAGAAAGTTACACTCATCAATTAAGCATGTGTCGTAATTGTAGGCAAACTGCTGCAGTGTAAGTGGAATAACACTTCAGACTGTGCAGGTGAATGAAAATAACGCACTTTCTAGGAGTAGTGGCATTGTTGTTCCTCGTAATCGCGCTGTTTTCATATGACAGCATGGTATTCCTTCCTTTAAAAAACCTTTAGCATTTTTTATGTTATAACGACCGTGCCTAGCGATGTGTGCTTTCAATAGGCAAACTAGAGCGCACAATAAACAGAGTAAAATAAAATGTTCTTGTCCAATAGTAAAATCAAAACTAGTCAAGGATAAAAACTGCCACAGATTGGATTCATGAACTCCACTGAATAAGCGGCGCTCATTTAGGTCACGAGTTCAGTGTGGCACAAGTTCTCTCACCTGTGGAAAAAAAAAATCTTACACAAGCGTCTTTACAACTGTCACATACAACATTGCTTCCTTTCCTAAAGACAGAACGCTTAGTGAAGACATCAATCAGCTCTGTACTTTTCCCCACGGTTTTCACATTTCAATTATTTTTTCGTTTTTTAAATGTCACGAAGGTATAAACAGTTACAATCTTGAGATGCTTATAGCAGAACAGGTGAGGAACTAGCAATAGAGAGCGTGGTTATTATGAAACCAAAACAACAACAAAAAAAACTAGTTGAGCTACCTCATGAGATTACATCATTTCTTTAGGAAGAGATTAAAGCCTCATCTCACCGTTCGAATAGGAACTCGATCGGCCCCTACAAGATCCCCGTCTGCATGCACGTCTAGCGAATGCACATTATGGCGAGTTAATTTACACCTGGTTTTATTTTCTAGCAACCGAGTTGACATCTGATCAATACTGAACGTTGAATTCGGTGCACGAGTTGTTCACATGTAGAAAATATGGAAATATTCATCCAAATAAGGCACATTTAGGAAAATTGTATTGAAGAGCAAAAACAGGCATGTTTCCTTTTTTTTGTAACTTTTTTTTTTTGGTAACATTTGCACCGCAAGAGACGGGATTTCAAACCAACAACTAATCGCATTAGTTTGTATCTAGGTTGGACGAAACTTGCACGTTTGCAATCTCAGATCTGCGTGTGTAGTAGAATTATTCCTGAGCATATGTGCAATCAGATATCGGTTTTAATACACGCAAAGTCAGTGTGAGGTGTTGACGCCTAATGCTTTTGACACCCTTGAGCTCTCAGGGTACCCTTTTACTTTAAATTTTAGAAACTCGACAAACTAAGGTTATAATAAATTACAAAACACAGCTGTAGATTCAACAAACCTGTTTTTTGGGCCCTAAAGCCAAGATAACTGATGCTGTGTTTAAAACAGAAATAATTGTAATTAAGATACACTGAACTTAAAGAAAATTATCATTGGGCTGAACAAAGAACTAGGGGGGAGGAAAAAAAAAAAAAAAACTCCTCTGATCCACCACTTCACGTGAAAACTGATGCAAAGATAACCTTCGTTTGATCTTCAGAAATCTCGCTAAACAAAACAGATGAAATATTGTATACCAACTACAAATTGGCAAATCATTACTGAATAAATCTGCTTTACTGTATGGGTTACAATTTTTATTAGCTAGCTTATCAGGTAAGTCGGGAACATCAAACCTGAGCAACCATCGTACAGGTTTGTATGACACTTTAAATAAATTTGTGAGCAAATTAGCAACCGCTCTAATACACTAAGTGAATGATATGGGTGGAGGTGTGCTGTTGTACAATTCTCGAGGTTAAAGAACCTGAATACTAGAATGATTCCCAACAATACAGATATGTTGACCTTTCTCAGTTAAAAAAAAACCCAACAAAATAGAAAAAATAATGAAATGTGTATATTTTAGTGTATAGTGCACTTTGTTTTTTTATATACTTTGCAATAACCTAGCATAACGTTATTTAGCTACACTGGTTCCTTCTAATCAAAAATTAGTTTACCCTGTAATTATTCAGAAATAAACATACTTTATTTTATTTATTATTTATTAATCTACTTTGTTTTAAGCACAAGTGTAAACTCCATGAACAGAATTAACAATTAAAATATTCTGAACCCGGTGTGAAATGTCAGAAGTCGTGTGGAGAGGGGGGGGGGGGGCAATACAGGGATCTGAACAGGTGTCTGGGTTCCACCTGAGCGCGATGTCAGCTAGATGACATTCCTTGCTTTTCTCATTCCCCTCCCCAAAATTCCTGACTGAATTCCAGCACCGCAAGAGACGGGATTTCACACCCGTTACTACATATAACAGGACACGCCCCTGTCCGCTAGACAGGGGTTGGTGGGTAAAAATCGAGAGATCTGTGTATAATCCCAAATGCTTTCAAAGACAATGTAGAAAGTAAACTTTTCTACATTAAGTAATACTACAATAAACAAGTCAATATTTTGTCAGACAACACTTGAAAGGTGAGGTACAAAAAGGTAGCAGCTCATCATCCTGCAGAATCCGCAACAGTTCTCCAAAAGGCTGTCACTTTTTTTTCCTATACAAAATCCCATAGCCTTCATTATAATTTCTGTCATCCTGTTCCAATAACATGCTACTTTCTTTACTGACATACAAATAATTGGGTTTATAATTTTTGCTCGGAAAAGTAACATTTGGATTTTGGATTTTTGTCCTGCTTAAAAACTGCACAAGTCTTGTTTATTATACAAACATCTATAAGAATTCTGCTCATGTAAATCTCATGTGTCAGTACCTGTATGTGAGGGTGTATGTGTGCGTATCAACATCCACGAGAACCAAAAAAGTTCACGTCTTAGATGAGACTTAAGCTTTACCACTTTGGTTAGTTTATTAAATTCTACAGTAAAAATACTACAAAAAAAGCTATCGCTGAAGGTGCTTTGCATAGCTGAAATAAATGTTAAACAAGCAATAAATACAGGGGGAATTTACAGCTGTTTTAAATGCAACAGAGACAGACAGAAATCTTAAATGGAGAGCGAAATGCTCGGCGAACAAATACATTTCATATTATACACACACACACATCTCATGTGTCAGTACCTGTGTGTGTGAGAATGTCTATGTGGGTGTGTTCTTTGTACAATTACTACTACTGTAGTGATCTCACTTTGTCATACATATACAATTGCACATCAATGTTGCACTGCATTTAACTTTATTTCACTTATTATTCATTTTATGCCTTAAAAATATACTACTTGTGACTGATATGCTTTAATTATATGCATAGTTTTTTGTTCTTAACATTGTACTAGTAACTTTTGGTCAGTTTTCACATTACCCTGTGTCTACTGACTATGTATACGAATCGCAATTCTTTTGTGTGGTGTTAAAACAGACCCCTCAAAACCTACTTATCACACAACACCTCAAAACACCGCAAGCACAAATTAGTCAAAAACCGCGTGCGCCAGAAGCCGCACCTCCACGTGCTTGAAACCACTCACTCCGCGCACTCGTTGTCAGGGTTGAGACTTTGGGGGTGTCAGGTTGTACACTCTGAACCATTTGCACAATTTCAACCTGTGTGGTAGAAGTGAATTATTTGCAAACAAATTATAGTATGTTTAGAAATAATAATTTTGGCGAAGGACAGAAATACGTGCTGCTCAGTTAAAGGCTAAACTCTTGTATTTGAAGTTAGTTTGTATCGTTTAAATGCTGTTCTTGGTTTTTAAGCAAGAAAACATATTATAAAGAACGGGTTATAGTGGTTAAGGCATTGGATTACAGTACAGAAGGTCCCAGGTTCAAAAACCACCACCTCCACCACGAAGTTGCCCCAGTTGGACCCTTAAGTCAGGCCCTAAATCCTTAATTGCTCAGATGTATAACCTTCGGATAAGGGCAAATGTTATGTTAAAAATGTATTACATTTTTTAAAAGGTTTGAAATGTTAACAAAAATCGGGGAAAAATGTAATGTAAAATTGGAAAATGTATAAAATTGTGATACTTATAGAATCCCAATTTTAATCATGGTATCGTATCGGGAAGTGACAGGTGATTCCTACAGTGTGCAATCACATCTATAACCTGTCTTTATTGGTGCTGGATATCTGGAGGTTTCTTTCAGGATCAATACAGTATCTATACATGTGTGTCTGCATCTGAACCCACATCCATTAGAACTAGAAAAAAAAAAAGAGTTCACCTCTTACACATTACACAGCTCCTGCTGGATGTCCATCAGGAATTATAAGACAGTGAGGTGTCTGACTGCAAACTTGTGTACATGAAGACACCACACACACACAGTTACTTTTCTGTCAGACCTACAGGACTAACGAGTTATTCTCAAACCCCAGACTGACTAGGATTCTCTCCTGTGACGTTTTAAATTAAATTCTGCAAACATAACCAAATCCTCCAGCTAACTAACTAGTCCCAGTGTTGACATTCTTATAAGGTGACTTGCAACATAGTGCGACTTCTTTTCCACAACATTCGGTGTCAGATGTTTTGCTGCTGCCCTGGAGCCCCTGGGTGGACGTCAGGGCTGTTTTTTTTTTTCTTACAAGCCAAACAACCCTAGTTTGATTTTTATTATTTTTTTCTTTTAATTCACACTTGAGTGTCTCAGATCAGGGAGGGAAAAAAACAAACAAACAGAAAAACAACACGGTGTCTGCTCTGTTGCTGAGCAGATACCCAGCGATAAGCCGAGCTAGTCAGCCTTCAGAGCTAATATTTCAGAGTTACGCAGGTAGCTAGCGACGTTTCTGCATCACCGAGTAACACAGAGTCTCAAAGTTCCTCTGTGTTTAATATCCCAAAACAGTGACAACATAATCCGAGTGTGTGCTGCAGTTATGAAATTACTGAAAAACTAAAGAGCAGGAGATGGCGTTGCCCTGCTGCTGTGTTTAGGCCCAAATCGCAGCCTTCGTCAGTCGCAGTACCATGCTAACACGCTAACATGCTAACAGGCTAGCCCCTGCCACAACCCGAGCATATCTAGAAACGCAACTGGCAACGTGGGTTGCGTGAAACAGCGCTGAAATTGTACACAAACGTCAAAGTTGTGAATATCGTGTGAATAAAACGACCCCAGGACGAGATATGACAACGCCCGGTTTTACAAAAAATTTTATTCCAGAAATGAACTGAAGGATTTGATGGGTTAAGATTCCCCCAGTCTGCCGTCACTCTGGTTTAGTGACGCTAAGCTAAACTTAGCGAGCTAGAATTACACAGCTAGCACACTTGCCTTAGCTAGCTAGCTAGTTAGCTAAATACATGATATCCTTACCTCAGACACTTCATCCTCGTCGCTGCCGGATCCGGGCCCCGAGGAAAGCACTGCAGCTGCGGTGAGTTTGAAATCGAGTCTATCTGCTGCAGGCCCGCCTGGCTCACCGAACAAGCGTACTTTTTTGCCACCGACACCCAACCCGAGGCCTCCGAGTCCGGCTCCTGGTGTAGCTCCAACCCCCATCCTGAGCTCAGGGGAGCGCGGAGTCACCGAGTCAATCTCGTCCTCGAAGCCGTCCGTCAGCATTGCCGTCCCGGCTACTGCATCCTGCATACTTTCTTAAAGAATATGTATGTTTGTAAAGGTAACGTTGTCCTCTCACTTTCTTTGGGGTTATATCGTTACAAAATTATTCCGTTTTACTTCAGAAAAACCCTCAAACTCTCCTGAAGCGAGAAGAGATTCTCTTTCCCCCAAGCCATTAACTTTCTAACAACCTACCCCGACGTCGTTCTATTTCCGTATTGTCCCACCTCAGTTCAAAATACCCTGCCATGATTGGCTTAAACTGCGGGATTCTGCATGACGATTGGCTACAGTACACGCTAATCTAACGAACGTGCGACATGTAAAGGTTGGTTTACGGGTGAGCTTACGCCAGGAAACATCACATGCCAACGGCGATTGGTCATCGGTGCGTCTGTCACAAAGTCCCGCCCCGTTGGATACGCCTATTTTTGTTTTGGTGTGAAAAAGAGAGGATCATTTGCTTCAAGTCTTTTGACTGTACAAAGGTGTTTAGGGTCAACTGTGTTTACGTCTGAGTCTTTACAGTAAAGGAAGACGTATTTAGGACACGGAGCTAAGATTCTCTTCTTTGTAATAACTATCACAGTGAAGAAAAGTGTGCACTAAAAACAGCACAGATCAAGGTGCAACTGAAGCGTTTCAAGATATTCTGGGAAATGTAGTTTACATAGGCTTAGTCAAGTCAGGTCAAGATCAGATCAAGTTAAGTCACTGTAGATCACTACTAAATTTGAAATTATTACATGCGCTGCTTATGTGTACAGTATCAGTGTCATTTATGCTTTGACACACTAACACTGTGTACTCTTTTGCAGCTACAACAGGTTTCACTCTCAGATCCAGTAATGCGGAAATGGCGGGTGCTGCTATTAGCGGCGAAGGAAAAGAGATGGAAAGAGTAATTAATAATT
>JAQQZS010000011.1:5262263-5283312 GCA_030068045.1 Platyallabes tihoni
TATCTGGTTATTTCGCGTTGATGACGTCATATGTAAATAATATGCGGCCCGTGAGACTTGAACTTGGACATAGTGCGACCCACTGCAAAAAAAGGATGAGAACCACTGGTTTATAGTGTCAGGCCTCACAGGCCTCATTCATTCAATCTTAGTCAATCCTTTAACTCAAGTAATTAAACATGATCAAAAAGTATGATACACCCGATTTAACTTATCAACTAATTTACAGCCTTTTTCTTATAACCCTAACCCTAAGTGATGTGGGTATGATAAGGCTGGAAAACACTAAAATATACACTGCAGTGGTTCTCCAGGAATAAGATTGAGAACCTCTGCTCTAGATGTCTAAACTCTTGAGTCACTGCCGCTTTTGAATGACAACTAAAACCCCAACTCTTACTAAAGTACATAAATTCACACATATTTACAAAATGTACGAAGTGCCTGCGTGAATATACTGTACATCAACGGGTAAAAGGTTTTTCCAACCAGTTGTTTACAATATGAACACTTTGGCTCCTTTCATACTGAACGTTTGAGTAGAGTGAACACACTGTACTGTGCCTGGGCACAGATTAGCACTCGTGTACTTGGCTCAAATCAGATGAGAGAGCAAACTGTACCAAAACATGGAAGTGGAACGCTATTTAGAATGCGACGCCAACAACGACACCTATTACATACATATTTCTAAGTAATGATTTGCTATTCAGGCTAAGTTTTCGCATAATCTTTAACTGTATTTTAATTTCAGGTACAAAACAAAGTGTAATAGATTATGTAAAATATATTTCTAAAGTTTTTTAAATTAATATTTGCCATGTACGGAATGGGTGTAGTGTAATACACTGCAATAAATTTGTAAAACCTTTTTTAAATTACATTTTTAAATATTGATTTAGATTGGCTGAATAAATCTTTTAGGCTACACACACATAAAAGCTCTTAATTATTAATTCAGTGGATAATGCACTTGATGAAAACTTCCAGAAGAAGTTTTTAATGCTAGTACCTTTTCCCTAAAAATGTGAGAGTTGTCCCAATGCGAATAAATACATAATTAACTTCTTCAGTTTATGGCCCTGTGATGTATCCCGTCACGTGCCCAAAGGCTCCAGGCTTCCTGTGACCCTGAGCAGGATAAGCGTTATAGAAAATGAATGAATGAATTTAGCTTGTGGACATTTGCTATTGTAGCCAGATTTTTATTGTCTACTGTATATATTGCAATCCAGAAAACCGAAACTCTGGAACACAAGTGTGATGTTTTTGCATGTGTGTGTTAACTATTCTTCCCTTGTCTTTCTCACGTAAACTTTAATCACAAAAACAGAGGGTTATTCATCATACGTGCATCTATCGCTTTATTTAAACTATTGTTTCTTTTTGGTTTTCTCCAAGCAAAATAGGAAAAATGGTGTCTCAGACTTGGGTTTGCCATTAAGAGTAGGGAAGAAATGAATGGGGAAAAAAAACTGTGTTGCATAATATGTGATAAAGCATTTATTGTGGTAAAAGTGTGTACAATACCAAAAACTAGACACCTTTTGGAAAATGTATACATGGTTGGATAAGATAATACATTTTAATTAATATTTCATTACATGGAACATACAGATATTTTACACAAGAGCCGCATTTATAGAACAAACCATCACCTTTGTTTAATTAGAGGGTTTTTGACTATGAGGTCACAAGTATGTATTATGAAAAGGCTACACAAGCCACTGTAATTTCAGAAAGTACATTATGTGTTATGTAAATGTGAGGATTGTAAATACCTTTACAACATTACTGTACCAATTATCAGATAATAGAAATAAATCTTTTTGTTTTAGGCTGTTTATACAGTACACACTGTAAAAACCTTGACTTTTTTTTACAAGCATAAAATTCAGGTGATGGGTAAAGGATACATAAAGTTTACAGTGTCACCATTGTTTACATTTCAGTAAATGCATGAAATGTTAATCAAAAACCAAAATAGCGTGCAGCTCTTTTAGTTGAAGTTTGTTGTGTTATTTAGTGGATATATTAGTATATACTGTATGTATGCATGTGCTATGTCTGATATATTATTAAATGTTTTCTCTTTGAACACTGAGTTCATGGGAACTTGTACTGTATATGTAATTTAATGAAAAGGTCTAATAATAAATCAGTAAAAAATAATTTACTGTAATTTTCTTAAAAAAAAGAATGAATGGAAAAGCATTCTGTAAGGAAACATTAATTAACAATTAAACCAGATATCAAATGTTTTTAATGTAACCTTATATAGAGCGACTTATAAATTCCACTTTAAGGACCATACTGTATGTGTTAAAACCCTATAATATAAAGGATAGATTGAATTTTCACTAAATTTCAAGTTCTGAAAATAAAGTATGAAGGATAACTTTCTTTAATCCTTTACATAAGCGACACATTTCAGTTCCTATATTATGAGATAATACCTTAGTTTGAAATGCCATTTTATTCTTTTAACACAAGGTGTCACTGTTGTTAATGTTTTAAACAGTGATGGTCAAACTAGCAAATGATATATTGGAGATGTCCCCTATCTGGGTTTTCTTGCCTGTTCACTGAACTGTTGTAAAATTTCCAAAAAGAAATGGTTGCAACCAAACATCTCTTTAACAGCAATTTAATTAACCACCAAAACAACTATATTGTGCAAATTACTTGAGACCGTAAACCAGATGTTGTGCTTATACTCAGTGGTTTGTTTAATAGATTTACATTAAATACTTCTGTAGCTACAAACAATCATTAACAACAAGGAATTTTTTTTTTTTACCAAAGACCCCTCAAATTTTTTAAATTACTTTCTGTTTAGATTAATTAAAAGAAGTCCTTCAGGCACTTTCTTGCTTGGAGCATGTTTTGACCCAAAGTGAGCCAAGGAAAGAGTGCATGAAATGTTGTACTTGTTAATTAAGCATTGAATCATAAGACTAATGCAATGTGTAAAGTTTGGTGATACAGCATACCTTTTTTTTTTTTCTTTTTAGATTTTCAATAATGAAGTCCTGGGGGGAAACTAAAGCGAGACAGCCTTTTACATACATTCATGTCAATGCTGTTGCAATTGCTGATGATAGACAAGCAGTCAAGAAGCTTTGTTAGGTACTGTACATTAACTTGACTTTAAATAATGTTAAACACTTTGAGAACCATTCCCCAGGTTGGGCATTATAGAGACTAGATCTTTATTTGTAGGACTAATGGCACTAGATGTGTTTGCTGATTTTCTGCTCTGCTGCCTTTTTGGCTGTAATAATAATAATAATAATAATAAGAAGAAGAAGAGACCTTTTATCTTTGACATTAAAAAAAAATAAAGACCAGGACTTTCATGTGCAATTTCAACAGTTCATCAAAAACTCATTTCTATAGTATATCAAACTTATCAATTTGAGAAGAGAATGACATTAAGAGAATTATGGCTAATTGTAAAATTTTAGCATGTTTGACTTATGTCTAGCTTTTATTTATTTATTTATTTATCTATCTATCTATCTACCTATCTATCTATCTATCTATCTATCTATTCATTCTTTCATTCATTCATTTATTTATTTAGAAAATAACAGTGTTAACCTTTTATTTTTTTATTTTTATTTTTTTACCCAAAGCTTTTAGTTATAAATTTTGCCTTACTTCACTTTATTTTGTATTCGAAAACTCTTATCACTTGTAATGTCAATCACGGGACAAGATATTGCATTAAAATGTAAAACTATAAATCTTCTTTTTTAATGTGCTAGCTCAGCAGTATTTATATAAACCAGACATTTTGAGAAGTTTGAGGTTCTTTTTTCAGCCAATTAATATTTTTTTCCTTAATTATTTAATTTGTATAATTTTTAAACCAGTTAGATTTTGTATTACAGTACTTTGTGATGCGATTAAATATATACTGTATAATTAAGGCCCACATATGTGTACTTTATGGAACCAGAAGATCCCTGCACCCTACTAACTTTTTGCAGTGATGGCCCACATCTGATCAGATTATATGTGTAATACCAAATTTACCTTCTGGGGGTGCTAAAACATAACATAAGGCACATTTAATTTGTGCAGGAATTCAGATATTTGTTTCACTTCTTTACCTTAAAATCATCACACTTGATTTTATTGCAGAAAAAATACAAATGAATTGCATGTCAGATTAAAAACAGCAAATTCACACAGACAAACTGTACAATATACTATGTTCTGCAATACACTGCTTTACAATAATTTGGACCGAATGGAATATTTCACTGCTTGTAATTGATAGAAAATGTATATAATAATCAATCACTTGGAATCAAGATACATGCCACTGAGCAATATGGTCTTCCTGAATGTACATATATTACAAAATGTTGGACACAATGAATATAAGCAATAATTTTTGACAGGGAAAAAAGGTTATGGTAAAAAAAAAAAAAGCACAGTCAAATCTACAAACAAGATTTATGTAGCACCAGGATGTATAAACAACACAGTACTAATTCCATTAGAGTCTCTAATTTTACCGTGAAATACAAATAAAAAATGTGACTGCATTGAGATCTCTTAGTTTGTTTCCAAATGTAAACAACATGTAAAAATTCCAAATGTATTTTTGATGCTTTTCACAAAACAGTCCAAACCTGGAATTCTTTGAATGGCACATATTATCGAAATTACCTAGTGAGAAACAGTCAGACATGTTTGGGGCAGTTGTACTGTGCAAAATACTCAAGCCTGAGATTTTGCATCATTTGATTCAGCAGGTTTGGAGTTGGTGGTCCAGCTGTAACAGTCTGATACGTTTTTGTCGCGTGGCTCAACAGCACAGCTTGTACAGTACACAATGCCCAGTGCTAGCATGACTACGATAAACACACAGAGAGGAACTAGTAGCGCTACCAGCAACCAGCTTCTGTCATGCTTCTTTTTGCCACCTGGATTCTGCTCTTGGCTGGAGGCAGATGGCAAACTATCCTCAGGGAATTGATGCGTCACAGGAGTGATACTATCAGCATCCCCTTTCCTCTTTGGTGAAAAAGTTGAAGGTCGATGGCTTTCATCTTTTGATAATGTTCTGCTTTCATCCATCAACTTGTTTATTTTATCCTTAGCATTGGAATGTACTGGAATATTTGCTGTTGTAGCATCCCTTAACCAATCTGATGTTGAGGAACGCGGGGTTTGCTCTGTCCAGCTAGGTTCTGGTGAGGTAATGTAGTCCTCTTGTAGTATGTCTGTAAACCAGTCTAACCCTGTGGCAAGTTCAGTATGCCACTCCAGAGGAATATTATCAGTCACGGTGTCATGTGTGTTGCCAGAGTCATCCCAAACAGGTTTTGTTGCATGAACAGGTTCAGCAGTTGTGTAATGCTCAGCTGTGTCTTTAATAAGCAAGCAAGAATACACATCCTGTTGCAACTGATAGCCTGCCTCACAACTACACTCAAATCCGCCTTCATAATTGTCACATATCTGCTCACAAGTGCTTGTGAATTGGCACTCATCAATATCTTCACAACGTTCTGGATCGTCGGGTATTGGGGCGAATCCTTCATGGCAAAGACACATATAGCTTCCTGGGGAGTTCTCACAGGAGTGCTCGCATTTGCCTTCATTGCATTCATCCACATCCAAACACTCACCAAATTCAGACAGCTGATAGCCTTCATTGCAGCGGCACTCGAACGTTCCTGGTGCATTGACGCAAACCTGAGGACATGGGTTTTGTAAGCACTCGTCAATATCAATGCAATGTAGACCATCCTGTGACAGGAGGTACCCCTCTGGACACTTGCATTGGTATCCCCCAGGACTGGGCTCACAGTCAAACTCACAGTTAGCACTCTGACATGGATCCAAGGGCTGGCAGGTTTGCCCATCTTCCCGTAACCTGAACTCGTCTGAGCACTCACAGTGATAATAAGAACCTGCTTCCATACAGTACTGCTCACAACCTCCATTGTCCTGCTCACACCAGTTCTTTGGAGCATCAGAGCAAAGCGGTGCATCTTTCGACCATCCCACTCTTCCATCATCGTGTAGCATACAGAGCACTGACTGATCTCCCTTGGTGATGTCCGGACAAGGTAGAGTGGCCACCGATCCAAAGGGGATGTGGGAAAGCAAGGTACTTAGCAGATTGAAAGGGGTGGTGTAGCGTGCAGATCCCTTTCCTTCACTCCGCAGAGCTGGACACATTCCCCGGTATGTGTACTGACACAAGAAACCATCCACAGCAATCATACATGAACCATCCAGCCACTTAAAGTTGTTCTGGTCACTGTTACTCTTGTCTGTAATATTGTAGGTAACGACTACACAACGAAGGGCAGTACATGCACCTGGTAATTCCTCACGTTGCCAATTAGTGTACTCCGTTTCTTGATCTCCTGTGATCCACGTGAAGCCCCTCAGAGAACGTGTAGCTGAGCACTGTCGAGGCTGCCTTTGGAGACCGATCCAGAGCCTGAGTTTGGGACGAGGACCGTGACGCTCCCCAGCATTCAGCAGGTCCTGGATCAACGCTGCCTCTTCTGTTCGCTTCACCACAGCCAGAGTGCCCCCTCTATCCCTGCAACTTCTCCAGGACTCCCGGAATGTCTTGCGCTGGAAGTGAACCGAGTAGCATCCCTCTGCATTGCATAAACCATCCTGTTCCTGCAAGTTTTGACCGAAAATTACATGGGGCAGGCAAATCAATAGCACTGCAAGGAAAAGAAAATGGTATGCACCACGGCTCATCTTTCTCAGACAGCGATTTTCCTCCAGGTCTGCATTCATCCTTTGTTCAACTGGGAATCTATTTTTTTATATTAAAATTTTTTGTTGCTTTCTTTAAGCATTGACTTAGCTTTTGCAACTGGTCATGCGATCCCCTAAAGCTCTGGTCTCAGCACTTTTGTCTGCTGCCTGTCTGCAAAGGAGAGACAGTGAGGGAGGGTATGCACGTATGTTTTTGGAAGAGGGGGCAGGTAATGAGTGAGTAAGTGTGTGAGGAGTTTTTCTAAGGCGGGGGGGGAGGGGAGGAGCGCAGGGGGGGATTCTGGCCTGTGGTTTTCTCCGGTGCCGTATGGTTTTCATAAGACTGTTTAAGGAAATAGTTTGTAGCCCCCGCTAACAAGCCCCCCAATCTACCTCCAGGTCATCTATCATAATCACAAATTTGTCTGTGAGCTTGGAAATTCTTGCCATCATTTTGAATTAGGTTTTATATTTTTTTATGTAGATATATTATGTTTATATTATATATATTATTTCTATATACTTTTGAAGTTATATCATTTTTTTTGCATATGATTTCTTTTAACATGATTTTCTTATTCTTAATCAGTTTAAGTGAATTTGTATTTACTTTCATGGATGAGAAGAAAAATTATATGGCTCACAAATTCTTACAGATCATGCTGCTTTATTAAATTCACATTTAAATGTATGAAGCATATTAAAAGGAATTAAAAATGATCAGATTCTGTCTGGAGAAAGAAAACAATAAAGCAGGATCATGCTGTGTATAAGATATCCTTGCGTGTCTCGGATCAGAAGCAAACTCATAAACTCGAATATCATTGGGAGACACAGGTCCTTTTCTTTTGTATAGCAAGGACAGTCTGTGTCTGTTCTTTCATTCCCAATAAAGACCACAACGCTCTTCCAAAAGTCCCATCAATAATAAATCATTTTTCTTCAAAGGACTTAAATTCTGGTTTACAGTTAAATCTCTCCAACAAAAGTTTCCATGTCTGCACAGTGGGGAATTACTTCCACATCCTTTCTCTTACCAGCTTTCAGGTTTAAATGTAAGGACCCTGCTTGAATTAGATTCACATTTTGTGTTTTTATGAACAACCATTATATCACATTTACACTAGATGATGAAAAATAAAATGGCCCATCAAACAGAGATTAAACTACAAACAGATTCTGAGGAGCTATTGAGCAGATGAAGGTCTGAAATTGTAATGGTGCCCGTGGTTAGCAGTAAAAACTGTCTAGCATCCAGACAAAGCAAAGATTGCTTTTGTTCTCAAACTTTTTCTCTGTCTGTAAATCACATCAAACCTCAGTTACCATTTCTCCCAGGGTTGAGTTCTGTCTAAGCCTCTCTGCCTTGAGTCAAAGTGGTCCTTTGTTGAAATTTCCCCCAAAACTATCCTGCCCTCATCCAATTCAAACAACTCAGTCTTGGCGACTTTGTTTTCCCTGGATGCCCTTAAACTATAGTGTGGCCATGTACAACTTTTTTATTAAAGGAAAACAACCTGAGTGTTCACATGAGACAAAAACAAATTTAAATTCAAATGCAAACTCTGTAAACTTGAGCAATGGAAGATAACGGCTGACAAACTATATAGTAACTTTTATTCTTGTTTATATAACCCTCTAAGAGATGCTGATCTTCCTGAGGCTTTTTTTTTGGTTCCAAAAGCCCATATGTTGAAGCACGCTTACTGCAGACACATCTGGTCTCTATCCCACACTGCCTGTTTAGATTTGCAGCTTTCCTTGAAATAGATGAAGGTTCCAAACTGTAAACGACCTGAAGCTGTCATAACTGTGCTAATGTTTCATATACTGAAACTTTTAAAAACATTTTAATAATATACCATCGGTGCACATAGAAACAGTTTCCATGAGGGTTTTTGTCCATTATGTAAAATTATTCTTATCTGACAAACAGTTTTTCTTAATTCTATAAACTTCTGGAAATATTTACATGGCCTCCTAATATTCAGTATTTAATTCTAAACTCTGAAACTGAAAAGAGTTTGAACATTTTGTAGACCTATATATTCTGTAGAACAATCAGATATCAGATTGGCCTTGGTCTTTGGCTGTGAAGGGTCACTTCCCGTCCTCTGTCTGTAGACTGTAACGATTTTATCCTGTAGATACTTCCTTTGCACTAACTACTTTCTAAAGTCCCATGAGATTTCTTATAGGGTTTTCTCAAAGCTATAGTAATCCCCAATTGGAGATCATTAACGAATGGAACCTTGTAACTTTTTTGTTTGCGGTGTGTTTTTAAGTCTTATTTGTGTCAGTTCTTATACTGAGTCCATAAAATCACAGGTGGGAGCATGTCAAGGCACATGTCTATAATAAAAAACTGACAATACAAGGGCGAACCATTTAAACAGAGACAGAGTTTGAAATCAAAAACCCTATATATATATATATATATCGTTGTCATCATCATCCATACCACTTTATCCTGTACTCAGGGTTGCGGGGGGCCTAGAGCCTATCCAAAGAGACTTGGAGCATGAGGTGGGGTACACCCTGGATGTACCAATCCATTGCAGGTCATTGCAGGATGTACCAATCCATGTGCACACACAATCATTCAATCACACTCTACGGGCAATTTGGAACACCAATTAGCCTAATCTGCAGGGCTTTGGACTGTGGGAGGAAACCGGAGTACCCAGGGGAAACCCACCAAGTATGGGCAGACCATGCACACGAAGGTGGGAATCAAGTCTGGCTGGGAATTGAACCTGGACCCTGGAGGTGCAAGGCAACAGTGCTAACCACTACACCACCGTGCTTCCTGTCACTCAATCACTCACTCACACTTTGTGACATTACAACCACAAATGTAAATAAATTTTATTTGGATTTTATGTGGCACATAATTGGACATTATTATCAAGTTAAAGGAAAATTATAAATGTTTTTGTAATTTTATTTATAAATAAATATCTTACACACTCTATTTACAAAGTAAGAGAAATCTGAAGGCAATTGATTCCATTGGCTTTTAGTTAGGGGTATCAGAGTAAAGGGGGCTGAATACAAATACATGCCACACTTTTCAGATTTTTATTTGCAAAAATTGTTTAAATCATTTTTCTTTACACTTTACTAGTGTTGGCCAAATTCATAAAATACCAATAAAATACATTTACGTTTTGATTGTATTGTAGCAAAATGTGGAAATGATTAATGGGTGTGAATACTTTTGCAAGGCACTGGAAAGATTATATACATTCTGATGTTTATGAGGTCTTAAAATGAAATAGTACCAATAGCACAGCTGTAGGAATAACTGCATCACTGTATTTGTAGTATGTATACACATTGATGAATACATTGTTTTTCATAGCTCATTTTGTGTCCTGTGAAATCATAAGAAATGCCATTTAGCACCTCATCTCAAAGGAGGAAAATGCAGTTCATAAAAATACACCGAACCTGTTAATATTTACTTAAAGTGTAAGTAAATATATTTTTTTAAAGTGTTAACAAGCATGCCATCATAATAGTTTGCCCCCTGCAGAGCTTGACATAACCATCCGTTTAACATACACATAATCAGTGTGCTATGGCCTTGGGGAATCTCTTGATGAGGAATGCTGGGAAACTGTTGCTCATTTTGAATAGATGGGAAAGGGACATCAACATCCTGTTTCCCTCTTTCTCTTCCTCAACTCCCCAACACCCCTATATTTTGAGAGCTCTGTATGCCCTCTGCGACCGTCTGCAAAAGTTTGAATTAATGGCACAGTCACTAACCCTGTGACCTCTTGACTTCACACATGCTTAACTCCTCTGAATATGCAGTTTTATTTAACAAAGAACTTGGGTTAAACCCGATTATTCTGTGAGTCAAGGTGATGTCCATGACTCGACACTGACCTGCTGGCTGTGAAACCGATATCTGCTGTCTGGATAATTAGTGGCGATGAAGAAACAAATGTCGTTCTGAATGGGACGTGGGAAGTTAAAATATTGGGTCGTTTTTGCAAATGCACTGTGCGTCCCTTTTCACTGCTGGGTCAGATGGTTTTACCAACATTTTCTTGCTTCACCTAGTGCTGAATAAATTTCCATTGCAGCATATTTTTCGTGGCCTTTCGGTTCAATTAGACACCCACTCGATATGCACTCGCAATCCAAGCCACGTGTACAGCATTACAATATACTTTCACCATGATTCTGATGAATATAAAGCTACGTTTTTCACTTTATTTCTTCCATTTTTTTCCAGTTAATAAATATTTGATCTATAGGAGATACAGGATTTGATTGATAAAGCCTCTGCCCCAGATTGTCAAGCTGTGTATGAAAGTATAGAATGACCTTTCCTTCATTCTTCATTACCTCAGCCTTTTTGTCACCCGTGATGTGAGCAGCATATGTTGTCTCCATTGCCACTTGATTGGTATAGCATCTGCACTTTCTCTCTCTATGGACTCACATCTTTGAATGTGAAAACCTTCAAACATACCTGTAACCTCTCTTTGAAACTCCAGAGGCATATTTGGATGTAGTGTTGGATAAAAAGGACTAAACAACAACTGAAATATGGTAGCACTCTACAGGAATCCTGACTGTCTCGAGTTAAATACTGTCCTCCAGAATAAATTATGATTAAACCAGAGATCTCAAAAATGAAGTGTGAAATATGTTGTGAGGACGAAGTTCTCAAACTTTGATAAAGGTCTAAGCAGATCTGCTTAAGGAGGCATTTCTGGAGTTATTTGAGTGGAAAAACGGGAGTGTTGAATGTTTATGTCTGTGATGTATAACTCTAGACAGTGTATAGTCTAGTTTAATTGATATTTTGCGAGTATGTCTCGTTCCAGAGTGAGTGTAAGAAATATCATGCTAACATTTTCTGGTCCCTGTTATAAGATTTCTTGTATCTTTGGATCATATATAGAGAACTGTCAGGACCACCAGCAGTTCAGTGGTCAACCTGGTATACACAGAACCACCTGTGGATTTTGCACGAGACACAGATTTCAAGTAACAGATATATATCAGATGGTGCCTCTCCACTTAACCTCTGTCTGTGATCAGGTATTTCCTCTCTCACAACAAGTCCTCTACATGTACTGTGCCTCATTCTACAGTGATTATGGACTGTGCAAAAACAAGGTGTCAGGTTAAGGTCCTGTTGGCTGTAAAAGTGTTGACTTAATGGACCCAATTGTTTGTTTATTGACTCTTAGTGCCAAGGCATGTCTTCCCCAATGGTGGGCTCAGAGCTGGAATACCAGCCCCTCAGAGTTCATTAGACATACTGAAACTATTAGCCAAGGCCATGCGCCCCCAATGATTCTAACAAAAAAAATAACAAAAAAAAAAAAACTCAATGTTTTGGTCCTCTCCAAAGTGTTTTCTATTACTTGCAGGCCTTGAGCAATGCCCAGCTGGTTTCCTGAATGGATTTTCCTATTTAGAAACTACTTCATCACAGTCAACCGAATGGCACACACATGTTTGTGGAAAACAATATAGTAAATGCATTTTGGATATATTTATCCCTTTTTTTATCCTAAATTTGCACTGGAAAATAACTTACCTCAATGAAAAAAATGCATAAATAGGTAGGTTTTCAACAAATTCTTATCAAGTCGAAACAAATTAGGTATGATTCTTTAAAGTGGCAAATGCAAAAGACTCAGACTAATCCAATGGCATTTCTGGTGTTTTAGTTCCCATTTTAAACTTTAGTATTACTTAAAACAAAGAAATTTAAGTATATTTTTATGTATATTTTAAACTATATCTAATACAGTGATTACATCCTACTCTGCTATACACAAGCTTACAAAGAAAAGTACAACTTTGAGAGATGTTGTAGAATCTGTTGGATATCTCCGTTAGGGGTACATTTTTTATATACTAAAGGCAAACAATGTTCATAGATTATTAGTAAGGCACCTTCGGGGTTGGGGGTTCAAGTCTCACTTCTGCTTATGTGTGGAGTTTACATATTCTTCCCATATTTGGTGGGTTTCCTCCCACGGTACAAAAGCATGCATAATTGGTGGATTGGCATTTTCAAATTGCCCATAGCGAATGACACATTGAATTGATGAAGTTCCCTGGGAGAACATGACTTTCATTATGTGTAAATTTTACCACTACTGGAATATGTAAATGACATAAGAAAAATAGAGAACTCTCAAAATGAGCACATCATTATTATTATTATTATTATTTTGGTCATAGAAACAACCGAAAAACAATCATAAAAACATGTGATCATGTGCATTTGTGCTATGTCTTTGCCTATGTGACCCATTTTTTAATTTTGACAATTTTATGCTGAAAAACAGGATATGTCACTCTATACTGCACAATCTTGAGCTCTATGCGTGTTTACTGGCTTAAATGTTCTGGGTTTTAAGAGCTATGATCATATGCTGTACATTTTTCTTTTACCAGTCAGGCATTATCATCTTTGAATTCTGAAAAAGGTACATGCTATCACTTGCCCATTGCACCTTAGTAAGATGGATATTTGGCCTGCATAATCCTTATATACTGTAAGAGTTTTTCAGGGAAAATTTTAGATATTTGGCACTTTCAGGTCTTACGAATACATGGTTTATAATGTACAATTCAAAGCAGCATGTGGAAATCCAGTACAAATTTAGACATAACATGAGATTCAGACATAAGAAAAGAAACACAATGTGGTCCATGGTGTCCAGCTCAGATCTTTTCTCAAATTTGCTTTGACTCATTGAAAAAAATGGAAAGGATGAATATGATGGGGAAGCCCAAATGAAAGCAATACAAGTATCCCACCAAAGAAAGATAAATCCTCATTCAAAAATAAACACATTCATTCATAGACAGGAAATCATGACCATGCAGTAATTAAGTACCTGACAAAACTCCCCTTGTCATCAAAGAGACAAGACTTTTCCTTAAAAGGAAATCTTTTTTCTTTCTTTCTTTTTTTTTTTTACTAATACAACTCTAGTGTTTTCTTTTATGAAACACCAAGCACAAACTTTGTCATTCCATTCGAATTTGCAGAGCTCCAAACAGCAGCTCAACTCATTCAACCTCACCAGCCTGTTTCAGGCCTGATATAAATGAGGTTAGTTCCACAAGGTTTGTAAAAGGGACAATTAAAGGGACATCTGCCAGGAACGTGAACCAATGTTGTGTTACCTCTGAGAGTAATCAGTGATAAATTCCAAAATGGAGATTCCAGATTTAATACCAAAGTAATCGTTTTGGTAATAAAGTAGAACCCAGCAGAGAGCAACTTGTTGGAAAAACTGAGCTTTGTGGAAAAGGGAAGGGGGGAGGTGAAGCTTTGAATGGAAAATGGATTAAAGGATGATCAGATGTTCCTTATTTCACAGGCTGAAGATAGTGAAGAGGTCTTCTTGAATGGACATTTTTTCTTCTGGAAGGGAAAATCATGATATAAACGATTTAATAGACTGAAGTCACACTTGCTTCAGTCTTTCCATCATTCCTGCATATTTTTCTAAAGTGTTCAAGGACAGCTGGATCTTCTGACCCATCTAAACCCCTGACCAAGCTTTCTTTATCTAATAAAAGAAAATAACTCTCCCAAAGGATTTATCCTATTACAGTTGACAATCACAGCCTTGAGTCATTTCTACATTTTGCATGTTTAGTCTATGACCCTGATTGAGCACTTGGTGTGAATTACAAGGTCAGGAATGTAATATTAGTCTCCTATCCCCTGACTAAAACCTCTTTGTTCTGTACACAAAGGCAAGAATTATCCCCAGCACAAAGCAACATGTAATTCATTATATGAATTAAATTAACTTAAAAAAAGAGAACTGATTGGCACCTTATTTCATCTATCATTTGCTCATATAGAGCCAGTGCACAAGAGCAATGGAAAAATAAAGTCATGAGAGGAAAAATTGCAGAAAAAGCTTTTGAGGAAAATGGCTGCTTATAATCACAAAGATTTCATAACCTACTATTCGGCATGGAGGCAAATCTTCAAAGAACAATTACAAGGATGAATTTTGTTGAGATTCTGCATAAAAAAGGTAGTAAAAAATAATATAAGTTGTGAGTAACAGGCTCTCACGTTATTTTTGTTAAAGTCTATGTCATTAGTGATTATTTTAATATCAAATTTGAATACATAATATTTACAATAGTCTTTTTTTAACCTTAAATTGTCAGAAAGTTTTCGATACTTCAGTTTTCACCATATGGCTTTTCTCTTTGCTAAAATCTGCCACACTGTGCTACTATTCAGGACCCCCTTGTCTGAGGGTCAGCGTGGAACATGCAGAGGGCAGCAGATCTGCTTGGCCCATAGTAAAAACCCACAGACAGATCCTTGCGTCCTGCCGTGCCTCTTGACTCATGGCATTGAGACACGCTGCGTTTGGATTTCCACTGGGCCCCGTGAGGACGCAGGAATGAAAGTTTCCTGGAGCCGGCGCCTACATCAGCAGCTTCGCGCAGCCAAAAGAGCCTGAGCTCTAAATGCACTCCAGGAGAAATGCCTGGGGATCAACTAAATCATGCAGGGTCTTCGTGGACAACGGCAGACATATGCTATTTGTTATTCCTGTTTTGATCTATGTAACGAGTTTTGATTAGCACTGTCCAGATTGTCCCACTGACTGACAACCTTTGCTGGAATGCTGGTTGCTACTGAACACATGCGCGAGGACTGAAATCAATTCTCTAACAAAAACAGACCATTCTGCAGAAATAGATACCTGGCACAATCAGCAATGTGTCTTCGTCCTTTGAAACGCAGCTATGCATGGGAGAGGAAAGGAAATATCTAAGTATGCTTGCAAAAATATTTGTAAAATTATTAATAAGCTACATGTGAAAGCAAGCAGTACATTGGGCTAAACCACTGACCGTTTAAACCGATTGAACCTTTGGAAATGCTTTTAAGAATGAATGGAATTGAAGTGCTTTAAGGAATAAATTTGTAGCATGTGCAAGGGTGTGTGGGAATGTGTGAAAAGCACAGACAGACAAGTTAATTGTGTTTGTTTTGCCTCTGTCTGTGGTTAGTCACAGACAGTTAAATAATGCCCTGCAGCAAAAAAGACAAATGATGTCTCATTAAACCTCATTAAGTGTCCTGTTCTTAACAACATCAAAGATTTCAAGGATGTAACAGACCTGTAACAGAGGTTCCTTTGATGCAGCTATTAGATTAAAAATGCAGTATAAACATACGAAAATTCTGTTGTTTTTGCTCATATTGAAGTGTGCAGGTAACCCGAGCCGTGCGCTCGTAAGCCAGTGGCACCAAACGGAATTTCATCTGCAAAGCACATTAACATCTGGAATCTATCGAAACTGCAGCTACTGTGATATAGTATGCGAGTCTACTACTGAAAAAATGGAAAACGCTGTAAAATATAACACATCACACTGCAGATCTCGTAAAATATGACAGATGGAAAATCAGGCCATAAGAAACACTTGTAGGCTGTGAGCTTCAGCACCTCCATGGGGTGCAAAATGGTACAGCATCGACAATTTTAAGAACCAAGGAGTGAATTCAAATTAAAATTTTATTTCTCACAGACACAGTCATGCACAGTATGATATGAAGTGAAATGCTTATGCAACCGCTGATAAGAAAAATAAGAGTTTTCAAATAAGAATATAAACCACGGGGGAGAAGAATTTCCAATCATGAATTTAGCAAGAAGCTTAAGCAACCTTTTCCCTCCCGCTGGTGTTTTCTTTACTTAGAAAAATATATCTTAATCCTCAAAAGTTACTCTATCTGCTCTTCCCTTTTATTCTCTTTGACATGCTTCACCGGATGCCAAGAAGATGATCTACAGTTTACTGGAGCTATTGACATCCTTGGATCTCAGAAAGCAAACACTACATTCTGTAAACTTTAGGATAAATATTATTCTCATTGATTTGAACATTCTCCATGACTGTCAGACTTTCTTTTTCTCTCCAGAATCCTAGATTTGTTAACACTACCTACTGTTACACTGGTCTTCTTCTTCTCACAATAATATGTTTATATATTTACATTGTATTTTCTCTCAGTAAAATAGTTATTCACACCCCAAAGAAATATTTTAAATAAATATGAACTGATTATTAAAAATTAAACATGACCTCTGTGCTCATAAACTTTATTTCCCCTTAAGCAATTCCTGTTATCCTGGGACATAAATACTGCATGAGGTTGCACTAACATCAACATGCAGCATCTAACATCATAACCAAAATGAAAGAGTTTTAAAGAGGCGCATAATTGTTGATCTGTCATGGATATAAAAATACAATAACAGCTATCTAACGTACCAAAAGTATAAATGAGCATTTTAACATTTAAATTGTGTAGAAAACCTGTGGGCGGCACAGTGGCTTAGTGCTTAATACTGTCACCTTGCACCTTCAGGGTCTGGGTTCGATTCCTGCCTCTGTGTGCATAGAGTTTGCATTTTTGGGTTTCCTCCGAGTACTCTGGTTTCCTCCCACCGTCCAAAAATATGCAGATTAGGCTAATTGGCATTCCCAAATTTCCCAAGGAGTGTGTATCTGTGTGCCCTGTGATGGATTGGCACCCTGTTCAGGGTGTACCCTGCCTTGTGCCCTACTGTAATTCTCCTGAGATAGGCTCCAGGCCTGCCACGATCCTGTACACAGAAGATGATGAGTGAGTAAAAACCTATGGTTTAAATTGAATTTGGTTGCCCATGTGTTCCAACCTAAAAAAAAAAAGGAACTTGAATTTTTTTTTTTTTTTGGTGAAGGATCGATACTGTTTCTCTCTCTCTGAGCGCTGTTTTAGGATTTTTGTTTTCTGTATTAAAGTCCCAATATGCTCAAGCGTGTTCGAGACATGGGTTCCTCGTTGTCCTGAAGGGTGCCAATATTTCTGGGGCTGACTGTGCTCAAAACTAATATAACATGTAATTTACTGTGAGTGGGATATATGTGTGATGTATGATTTAGGAGCTGAGACTGAGTGACATTGGAGTGACTGTGTATGAGTGACTGAGCAGTGTGATGGTAATTGGTTTGAGGAGGTGGTCCATGTGGGTTCTGTGGAGAGAAAGAATTTGCAAACAAATGTACTGTAAGACCTCAGCAAAACACCCAAGAATCATTTACTACAATCAAGTGGGAGAAAAAAAAAGTTTCCACTAACCAACATTGACAAGTTTTGAGGACAGTTAACATGACAGCAAACTCCAAACACTACTGTACAGGTCAATTTGAAACTGTGAGGCCAAGAATATGACAACCGGTTCCCGGTACTGTATTCAGAAGTCTAACACACCGACAATGGTCATTTTATGCCATGCTATTTCTGAAGCCTAGTTTCTTGATTACATCTTTGCACAGCACACACAAAATTAAGATGTAATTAAGAAACTAGGCTTCAGAAATGGGGACATGAAAAAGAAACGACGAGTGCACGTTAAATACACAACTCCCAGAAAATATGCAAACTTTGATTCATTTTTTCCCCCCAAACCATGGTACAAACACTTCCCAAAAAAGACAAACACGATACTCATCACACTAACTTCAAGAGGAGGATTAATTTCAACAAACTATAGGAAAATTAATGTTATTTACAGATGCGATTTCAATATCAGGAAATTCCATCCAGCCTATTTCCAGCCAGTAATTTTGGACTTTTTGTCAACCTACAATTAAGATCTGTGTATATACCCATGCCAAACATAAACTGAGCAATGAAAATGGTAGCAGATGGACTGGTATCTGGTACCAATGCAAGCTGAAACTAGAGGAATGTCTGCAATTCACTCACAAAATCAGCTTCATAATGATATCACATGGTAGGTATGGATAGGACTATGTATTTTTCTATAATATGAATAAAACACACTAACACTCCTAATGCCAGTGCACCTAAAATATATTTATTAGAGGTGGGAGGAAACTAGAGAACACCCACACAAACACATGCAAAATTTACTGCAGACATTTCCATTCATGCTAAGGAAACTAGAGCTCATTATCAAGCTCTTGAGCTTGGGAGGCACACACTATTTGCTCAGGAAAAGAAACCTGGACACCTTGAAGGTAATACAAAGCAAAAACAATAAAATAAAATGACCTTCATTCTATAATTGTAATATGGATTTCCATAGTTCAATCAAGCAATATCACACAAGAGTTCTGTTGTACTGAAATATCAGCATGTCTATCATGAGATCATGGGCACAAGGGTGAAGCTTTTTTACAACAGTTCTACAAACAGTATTTATTATCAGTAGATAGTAGATTTAGATTTGTTTGTTTATTTTAACAGCTGTTTTTCTTCGCCAACACATATCCTTCCATCACTGGCAAAACTAGCATTAAGCTGGCAACTGAATAAACCATGGAATGGTGGCCCACTTATTCCGATTTAGAATATCAGCTACCCACTGGGGTTCTTGAGTTCAATCCCCAATAGCATAAAGTATGGCGTAAATTAGATATCTTTGTTCCACACAATAATTAGTTCCCTTGATCTGGGGTTAGAGAGGGATTTGGGATTCAGTCTTGTGTTAAAAGCTCCTGTTAAATGTGAACATAATTATATGGATGGTTAGAGCAATTACTGAGGGGAAAAACTTGTTAACGATAACAAAGTTGTGAAATCTCTTGCTGAAAGTGCTTCCGTGACTGGGTTTAAAAATGGCAGACGACCTACTTTCAGTCCAGCTGTAATTAACAATGTGACGTCCCAGTGCTGTTATGCTCTATTATCACCACTTGTGAAATGCCTATAATCCAATCAGATTACTTGGTCAGAACTAACTGTTGTATAACAGGAATAATTACACCAAATTCGTAAATAGATTACGACACAAAGCAGATGAACAATATTTCTAGTTTTACTTTTATTATTATTACTTCTGTATTACTATTTTGTGGAGCAACGCAGGAACAAAGAGCCTCACCCAAATAACAATAATAAGATAACAATAACAAGATTTTGAATATATCTGTGCAACTGGTTTGCAGAACTCCTTAGAAAAGACTTCATCCTGTTCAGCGTTGCAGTGGACCTGAAACCTATATACTAAGTGCGAGAGAGAATTCACTTCCAGTGAGAGTCCAGATGGGAGATTTTAGCAATGCTACTGTACCTACTTCCTATCTAACTCACTTTCATTAAAAACCTAGATGTGATATAAAACAAAATCAACAAAGTCACAAAGTTTATGATTATTATTATTAGTAGCAGTAGTAATAAAACTATTCCTAATACTTTCAATACTATGACATTTTTGAAGAAATTATGTGCTGATTAAGTCATTGTCTATATTTAGAGAACTTCCTCTTCAAGGACCCTGCTTACTTCCCATATTGAGTCAGTGTTAAATAACAAGGAGGAACTAGAAAAGGGTGTGTGAAGGGTGTGAACTCTTTTTCAGTGTTAAGTCTCAGGAAATAGTTAAAGACATCTAAAGATGTGTCTGTTCAGTTGAAGTATGAAGGAGATATTACCATATATTGTAAAAAGAGCATCTCCCCCCCTAAATTTCTATCAAAAAATTTCTGGAAAAAAAGCTATCAGAGATCCTAAAAAGCATAAAACTCAACTATGTTCAAACCTTAGTGTTTGCAATTTGCCATGGTCAAGAAACATAAGAAGAGCAGGAGGAGAGCATGCAAATAAATTTAAAAGGCAAATATTAGCAAACCCAGTAGCTGTGTGAAAAAAAGGGTTTTTCAGATGTGCAGTATCCCCTTATGTCTAACTGTAACAATTACAGTAATTTATTATAAGGTTTGTTCATGGACTTACTTCAACTGTTCAAGGCACTGAATTTAAAAGTACAGTATGTATTACTAGCTGGATTTTTTTTTCATATTTTTCCATTTTTAGCCATTTTAGTTAAAATTATCATAAGATGTCAAGTCCAACATTTAAAGCGTTCTCTACGAAATTGTCTACTAAAATATTAAAGAGAGATTTCTAAGAACTCAGTTTTAAATATCAGGGACCCTTTGGCTGTTCTAAGACCCCAACAACATTTTTTATAGTGATATGCAGTGATATGGCCACAAGTTTATGGACACATGACCATCACAAAATATGTGGTTAATTTTTTTAATGTGACAAATTTTTACAGGATGTCTTTGTATGCTGAACCATTAAAAGTTTCCTTTTTAGGAGCTGAAAGTTCCAAACTTCCTCCAGCAAGACAATGATTCTGTTCATAAATTGAGCTATATGAACAGGTATGTACACTGTAAAATCCAATAGCTTTGCTGACTCGCATATAAATAGTAAACTTTACTCAAAAAATTAAAACTATACTTC
>JAQQZS010000011.1:5286634-5304702 GCA_030068045.1 Platyallabes tihoni
GTGATAAGAAGAAACGTGTGATTTTGTTTTTAACAGGCGTTCTAGACTCTTATTTTGGAAAGAAAAAAAAAACACCCGTGTGTCGTCCATCGTTCAGCGTGTGTATGCACACACGCGCGCACACAGAAGTTCAGCGGCATGGCGGCGGATCTCAAGATGTCTAATGGAAAAGAAACGGTTTCACTGAACGGCGAGCCGGCAGTTAAGCGATCCCGGGAGAGTAGCGTTACGGATTCTTTGCGAAATCACCGGGAACCTCAGAATAAAGTGACGGTCGTGCTCGGGGCTCAGTGGGGAGATGAGGGAAAGGGGAAAGTGGTCGACCTGCTGGCCATGGACGCCGACATTGTCTGCAGATGCCAGGTATACCTTATAATTTTTTAGTTTGAATATAATACTAATTATTGTTTGCTTAAAAACGTTTTATTTTTGCCTTTTTCACACGCATCACCCTTGTTGTTGTGATTAGCATGTTAACACTGGGTTGCTAGGTTACTTCCTGTTTCTGTAATAGCGAAAAACATTTCATTCGCTAACATCATTTCTCTCTGCCTCTCCCCCACACACAGGGAGGAAACAACGCGGGACACACGGTGGTCGTGGACGGTGTCGAGTACGACTTTCACCTCCTACCCAGCGGCGTCCTGAACAAAAAAGCCACCTCGTTTATCGGTGCGTGCGATTTGACCTTCCCAATAGAACTAAGTTAGAAATGTGCTGCCCCAATCAGACAACACGGCTTCCTCTGTATCTGTCTTTACTGCACTGAATTTTCCACCTGTAAAGATTTACGGAATATGACAAGCTAAATAACATAATGTTCTGCCGGGTGTGTCGTGAGTTTCCCTCGATTTCTGACTCGACGAGCGCCTTTGTTACTGGAACCAGCAATTTTAGGAAAGACCCCATTAGAACCCATGAGAAATCTCTGCATCACAAGACATGAGGTGGTGCTCAGTCTGCAGCATCTTTCCCAGAACAAAAACCAATTGCAAAAAAAAAAAACCAAGCACAACAAAGTCCTGAAAAAGCTGTTTAGAACAGCGTACTATGTTGCAAAGAGTGAACTACCTTTGGCAAAATGTAGCAGTCTCTGCAAACTTCAAAAAGCAACGTCGAGTGGCATTTACTCATCTGTGACTTCAGTGGAAATTTCAGATTCAGAATCTGCCACAGACTGATTCATGTTCTACACAGTGCTTACAAGTTCATAGAAATATTTGAGTTGCTGTTGTAATTTGTGTTTTAATAAATTTTTTCATTGTTTTGTTTCCTTTAAAATATCATACATTAAAAAAGAATCTTTTTTTATTTGGGCTACTTCAGTTTTTGGTAGCCCAAAAATAAATTTAAGAGTGCCTGCCCGAAAGGCTACCAGGGATTTTGAAATTTTGCGAGCCCTGTAGCTCTTCTGTGGGATTGGACCAAACAGGCTTGCCTTTGCTTCCCATATGGATTAATACGTTTTGGATGCTGATGACTTCCTTGGATGACTTTCAGAAGATTCCAACCACTGCATACCAGGAACAACCTAGGCCCTTGTTAAAATCTCTCAGATCCCTGTTGTTGGCCTTTTAAAAAAAAAAAATTTATTATTATTATTTTTTGCATCTAGCACATCAACTTAGAGAAATAATTTATCTCACCCTTGAAAGGTGTCATTACAACCTGTCACTTCACCTGTCCGTGCTTTTAAAGTCCTGACTTTTAAGTGTATATAACATTTGTGTACATTTTCTTTTTGTAGCTTTTGCTATAATTCCCTGTTATTCATTGTTTTTCAGGAAACGGTGTTGTGATTCATCTCCCTGGGCTGTTTGAAGAAGCAGTGAAAAATTCTCAGAAAGGCCCAGGTGAGCAAAGTCCTGATATTTCATTGTCACTACACAGTTTGACTGAATAATCTGCTGATTTGTCCACATGAGCTTTACTTTTGTTGTTGTGCTTTTTTTTTTGAGAGCGAGTGAAGCTTAATTTTGTGTTTTGAATTCAGGGCTGCAGGGTTGGGAAGAGAGGCTAAAGATTTCTGACCGTGCACATATTGGTAGGATCGCAGCTACTACTTATTACCTTGCATTTAGTTTAATCTACATCATTCATCATGATGCCTATAAAACAGAGTTGCTGAAATGCTGACTGATGTTCTTCAACTCTGGTTTTCAGTGTTTAATTTTCATCAGGCTGCTGATGGGATGCAGGAGCAACAAAGACAACAGCAGGCTGGGAAGAAGTAGGCTTTCTGTATATTCTCTTTTCATCACAGGAAAAAGTGTGTTTCTCAAGCAGTGTTTTTTAATTATTTATTTTTTTTAACTCTGCAGCTTGGGAACAACCAAAAAGGGCATTGGTCCAGCATATTCCTCCAAGGCACAACGTAATGGGCTGAGAGTGTGTGACTTGGTTTCTGATTTCTCCGTTTTTGAGGAAAGGTGTGTATTTCTTTGACATTTCTAAACTGATGCAATCTCAATTTCAAGATGTATGGCGTCAACTTATGCCAAACACATTTTCTCCACAGTTTCCGTGTCCTGGCTAGCCATTTTCAGACTATGTACCCCAACCTCAACATCGATGTTGATGGTGAGCTGGAGCAGCTGAAGGTAATATAAACTTGTATAAGAATATAAAATAGAAATTGAAGTGTTTTTTGTAACTACCTTACCATTATTTGTGTTACACTACATTGTGCCTATCCTCTCTTCGTAGGGTTACGCAGAGAAGTTGCGGCCTCTGGTCACAGACGGTGTGTACTTCATGCATAAAGCTCTTACTGGACCAAGCAAGAAGATCCTTGTCGAAGGGGCTAATGCGGCTCTCTTGGATATCGACTTTGGTAAGGATTTTGTCCCTTTTAAGTTTTTAGTGCATCAGTCCTTATTTCTTTCAACACTTATACATTTGTTACAAATCACTTTATAATTTTGATAATAAACCTCTGTGGGGTGATGCGTTCCACAGGGACCTATCCATTCGTTACATCATCCAATTGCACTGTTGGAGGCGTGTGCACAGGCCTTGGCGTCCCCCCATCTCACATTGGCCGTGTGTATGGTGTGGTTAAGGCTTACACAACCCGAGTTGGTGTTGGAGCGTTTCCCACTGAACAAGACAACGTGAGTATGTTCACATGATCAAATATAGATGAGATGCCCATAAGGGTATGTTTTCTGATGTTTTTGTTTTTCGTATAGGACATTGGCGATCTCCTGCAGGCTAGAGGAAGGGAATTTGGAGTTACTACAGGCAGACGGCGACGCTGTGGGTGGCTGGACCTGGTCTTAGTCCGTTATGCTCACATGGTTAACGGCTTCACAGCGTAAGTATCTTTACACACTGTGTAAAATTTCTTTTATGCTTAAGGTTTAATCAGTCGTCATATTTTTATTTCTTATCTATTTTTTGGATTGTCCCTTGTCATTTTTAAGTATCGCTCTGACCAAGTTGGACATTCTTGATACGTTGTCTGAGATCAAAGTGGGGATCGCTTACACTGTTGATGGCAAGCCTTTGGATAGCTTTCCTGGTGAGTTATACTTTTTGCATTTTTGAATTTAATTGTCTTTCTTTTCCTCTGTCATATAATGACTATATAATTTTCCTTCACAGCTAATATGGATGTCCTGACGAAAGTCGAGGTGACTTATGAGACGTTACCTGGGTGGTGCTGCAGCACAGAGGGAGCACGTACTTTTGACGACTTGCCACCTCAGGCACAAACCTACATTCGCTTTATAGAGGATTTCCTGCAGGTGCCAGGTAAGACACGTATAGCTTGAATTGGAATTGCATCATCATACACCGCGCTTCCTGCTGTTTGATCTCATTCTCACATTGATTGTATTGCTGTCCTTGTAATGTTACGACCTTCCACCTGAAAATGAACTTTTTCCATGAGTTGTTTTTGACACCTTTTGTATCTGTTAACATTTTGTATTGTTTATTATTATTTTTTTTTTATTCTCTTCCAGTAAAATGGGTCGGAGTTGGAAAATCCAGGGAGAGTATAATAAAGCTCATCTAAGATGCACAGGACTGTACCTAAAATCCACCACATGCATACGTCTTCCAGGGACATCATAACATTTGTGGGACCAGAAATTCATGTAGTGGATTAGTGCTGGACTAAAGAAGAACCTGAGTTAAGATCTCTCAGAAGGTCCCACTTAAAATGAGCACCAGCATACAGTTGCAGACAATATTATTTCGAGAATGATTCAGGGCACATGTGTATGAAACATCAGAATATGACTTCTATTCTTACATATGATGAAGGCTTTTATTTTAACTCCTGGACCAGCATTTTTATTGTGATTCTTAATGCATGTTGGTTCTGAGGTCATACACTCCCACTTTAGATCTGCACTAAAATTAGCCTTGTGTAAATGTATTCCTTTCTCTGTGCTGCTCCGTAATTACTGATTGTAGATTCAAGCTTATTCCCCCTTTCCCCTTTGTTTGTTTGTTGAGGCTCAGATCACCATGATCAAACTAAAAGCTTTATTTTGATTTACTGCATTTTAGGGAAAAAATACATCTATTTTTCCATCTCTGTTGAAAATAGGCTTTTAAAATTATCTGTAAAGTGTAGCCAAAGTTTTTATCTAATCTTGTGTATGGGGTTTATTGTATGACGCTATGATTTGAAACACCATTTTAATTTGAGGTGGATGATACATTTAAAATAGTTTCATGTGCCTGGTGTTGTCAGTCTAAACTAAACCATGTTTTTTCAAGAGTTGAATAATACAATAATGGAATTATCCAAGCTTTTTTTTTTTAATCAGCAGTTTAAATGTACACTCGCCACATGGTCGGTTAGAATTGCAGGAGATGGACCAATTCACCCAAATGCATACAGTTGCTTTTCACTGGAGTGTGTAGGTTGTCACATTATGGCTGCTGCTTTGGAACAATAAAGTGTTCTACGTACACTGACTTGGGTGTATGCCTTTTGCATTTACTTTTCATTTCCTTTTGTTTATGCATTCACCAATACGACACAACGGTTATAAAATATGACACACAAGTCACTCCATGTAGAAGTAGTCACCATCTTAACCTTTCTATATTTTGTACTGTCACAAATTAGAACTGAAAAGACTTAAGAATTCTTTTATTTAGTTGAATGGAGGCTCAAGTAACAGTGTGTTATCTTAGTATGAAGTTATGGATGTTGCCTTTTTTTTTTTTTTTTTTTTTTTTTTATAAACCAGAGCTGGGGTTAAAGGTAAGTGAATTGTTAAAATAGGTCCCCTTAAAATAGATGTACAGTACCATATTCTGGAACTATGTTTTAAGTACATACAAACATACATATAATATATGGGGGGACAAAAAAGTATTTTTCCTTGCTTTTGTGCATTGGGAAACGTTCATGTTGGAATAGAAAAAAGGGTCTTCCCTAAACTGTTGTCACAAAGTTTGGTAGCATAGCATTGTCCAAGATGTCGGAGTATGCTGAAGCATCAAGATTGCCCTTCATTGGGGATAAGGGGCCTGATTGGAACACCTAATTTCAAGACTTTTGTCCTTAGAGTGGACATTAATTAAATCCACCGCTGGGCTCGATCCCAGGTTCCCCCCTGCAGCCTCTATTATCATGCAGTAGATGCACTTCATGCTTTTGGCCACTAGATGCCACCATCGCGCAGTGTATAGAAATGGCTCGAGTAAGTAAGTTTTGACAAGTTTCATTTTACTACAAGTGATTTAGTGTTTTATTTCATATTTTTCTGTCGTCACATGATGCGAGGGGTCAGGGTCCAACTGTGCAGACTCTGTGGAGATGCAGTCTTTAGCCCTTTAACCCTATAAAAGCAAGCTAAAGAAATAATCAGTCTGAGTCTATCGAGGAAATGAACGACTCGCTTTAAACTGACATCTTTTCAAAAGAGTTTTTTTTAATTATTGCAATTGCCTCCCAAAGTTTACATTTATAATGGATAGATAGATAAACTTCTTGTATCTGTTTTTCCTTGCCACCACAGCTGGTTAACTAGCGGACTTTATATTGTTTTATTTTGCTATAAAAGGTTGTGTAACAGGCAGTTACTGTTAAATTTAATTATTTTTTTATTTACAATAAGTTGTATGTGATTCAGAAATTGACACAATACTACAATTTAGGCCTACAAAAAAAAAAAAAAAAAAAAAACAGCCTCAACCTTCCTTTTGTGTGTGCCCCATGCCAACCTCTTGCCCCCAGTGCCTCCCTTCTGCATCCAACTGCCCCCTTTGTATTCCTTTAGTGTCCCTCTCCTGCTTCCATTGTTCCCCTTCTTGCCCCATGTCGTGCCCTATTGTTTTCTCTCCCTCCAGTGTCATCTTCTCCTCTTATTATAGGCTACTGTACAATTCAATTAACGTTAATTAGCTGGATCGCTGTTAGAGTATATTAGCTGGTTACCTGGTGTGTTGGGAGCGAGGAAAGCACGCTATATTACATTCCAGGACGAGGACGTGAACCCGTGAATTAGACACGAATACGCATGCGCGGACCAAAAGAATTCTTTACATCGCAAAGTGATTCATCAGATTATTTAATTATAGTTCCATCGTCTGTTATTGTAGACTACATTGCTGACATGTAGTCCAGCACGGCAGTAGGGATGTTACTAGTGGGAATAAGTTTGACTAAGTTCCCGCATCCCCTACGTGACTTTTCGGTATGAGCATCTCTTATTCAGAACTCTCTCAGCCAAGTCTCATTTGATCTTGAGCTGGTGATCATGTCGCAGGTGTGGCTTTGTCTGCTTCTTGTAGTCACTCTGTTACTTCAAATACCTGGAGTCAACTTAAAGGTAGGATAAATGAAATAATAATCATTTTACAGAAAAGTTTACAAATTAATATTTTACAGAAATATCAACATTTTTTAAGTCTTGCAGATATATATAGTACACAATTTTGTCCAAATTTGTACTGCATGTGGATTCATTTCTTTATGCATCCTATAGACTCTCAATTAATTTTTGCAAAAATTTGCTATAAAGATATGAACCTACTGGCCACTGTAGGTATGTAATCATTTGTAGATTGAATAAAAAACTTTGGAAACTTATTGTCTTAATTGACATCGTACAGAGGCAATCACAACCCTGATCTCCTATTTCCTAGATGACAAAAATGTGCAGGGCAATTCATGCCAGCCATCATGCAATTCAGTTATGGGTTATGGTTATTACATCAATTGGTATGTGTAGAAGAGGAATATTGCTGTATCTATGACTGACTGACTGTATAAACAGTTTTTTGGTGGACGTGATCAGTTGCAGGAACATGCTATGACTTCATGGTGAAAATAAGAAAACCTCGATGATGTGAGCACGAGTCACCTGTGTACTTTTGCTTTTTCTTGGAGCTGCATTATTAATTTCTGTTAGCATGTATTTTCCCAAGAGAGATACAGTAATGTTCAAATTAATAGCAGTCCAACATCAGTAAACAGATCAATAATTGTTTTTGGGAGAAATGTTATTTCTTCATGGTAAATATTTTACTTGTAGGTGTAGTGGAGTAATAGAAAACAACAGACCCAACAGTCATGACTTGCATGCACCTGATTCTGTGTAATTGAATCATTAATTGAAAAGGGGCATGTTCAAAATAATAGCAGTGTGGAGTTCAATTAGAGAGGTAAATTATTCTGTGGAAAAACAGGTGTCAAACAAATTCAAGGATAAAAAAAAATTCAAGGATAAATGCAGAAAAGGTTGTCCTGTGCATTTCTCTCTGAAAATAAAATGGGTCGCTCCAGACATTGTTCAGAAGAACAGCGTACTTAGATTCAAAAGTTGATTAGAGATGGGAAAACACAAAGAACTGCAGAAAATGATAGGCTGCTCTGCTAAAATGATATCAAATGCTTTAAAATGGAGACCAAAACCAGAAAGCTATTAGCAAGAAGCCCCCGTTGTTGAAAAAAAGACATGTGCTGAAGAGGTTACAGTTCACCGAAGAACACATTAACTGGCCTAAAGAGAAATGGCGCAATATTTTGTGGACTGATGAAAGCAAGATTGTTCTTTCTGGGTCTAGAGGCCGCAGACAGTTTGTCAGGTGACCCCCAAACACTGAATTCAAGCCACAGTACACTGTGAAGACAGTGAAGCATGGAGGCACAAGCATCATGATATGGGGATGCTTCTCGTACTATGGTTTTGGGCCTATTTATCACATTTCCGGGATCATGGATCAATTTAAGTACATCAGAATACTTAAAGAGGTCGTGTTGCCTTATGCCAAAGAGGAAATGTCCTTGAAATGGGTGTTTCAACAAGACAACGACCCTGAAGACACCAGTAAGCGAGCAGCATCTTGGTTCCAGACCAACAAGATTATCATTATGGAGTAGCCAGCCCAATCCCCAGACCTTAATCCAATAGACAACTTGTGGCCCGAAATAAAAAATGCTGTTTCTGAGACAAAAATGCTGTTTCTTGGGCTGGAATACCTGTTCAAAGGTGCCAGAAGTTGGTTGACTCCATGCAGCACAGATGTGAAGCAGTTCTCAGAAACCATGGTTATATATTAGTTCAGAGATGCACAAGAGAGATTAAACTTCGAGCATTTTTGTTTAAACTGTAAACTTATCATTTTGTAAATGATGACACTGCTATTTTTTTGAACAGACTACTACAGACTACTTGTTTTTCTTCACTTTCTGTAAACTAATAATTCAGATTAGTGATTTAGAATAGAATGTGCAGGGTGTCCAATGCATTTGTGTGATTTAAATGAAAAGTTATTATATGGATATGGAGCTTTACTCACTTTTTTTCATTCATTCATTTTCTATACTGCTTTATCCTCTATTCAGGGTTGCGGGGACCTGGAGCCTATCCCAGGAGGCTTAGGGCACAAGGTGGGGTACACCCTGGACAGGGTGCTAATCCATCGCAGGGCACACACACATACGCACATTTCACTTTTTTTCAACACACTGCTATTATTTTGAACACAACTGTATATATTTCTTCCAAAACAGAATCTTGAAATCTAGATTTCAAGCTTTGATTGATTCTCTCCAGAGGCATCATGTATTCAAGTTTTTTTTGAGGGGGCACAATTTCATGCCACTGTCATGTACAAATTAAATTTTTACTAATTTATTTGCATTTACATTTGTTAAAGTTGACATTTAATTTGTCACTCTTCATAAAAAATCTTCTCGTGTTTATCTCCTCTAGTAGGATATATTTTAATGGTGTAGTGTTCATTTTATTTGACAAATTAAATAAATCAATAATAGCAAAGGACAATAAACCAAGGTTAACAATAGGGTTAATCACTTATTAGACAATTACTGATTTTATTAGTTATTCAATTTATCGAAGTCATATTGTGGTCATGTCATGAGATGAGATGGTGATTATCTGCTCATAATATCTCTCCTTAACTCCTACAGCTGTGCTGTGAATACATAAAAACTGCACAGCTGTCTCCAGTTGGAATGAACCATGAAATATCCTAAACAGACAGGGCTTTCGGGGTGCCTCATTCAGACTTCAAATGAGGATATAAACATACAGAAAATCACAATTTGCCTTCAAAATTATATTATTAAGGATAACTAAAACACCTATTCTGAAAATAGAATTTAACAGATTCTACAGTGGTTATCACTGTCGCCTTGGAAATCAAGAGTCCAGGTTCGATTCCCACCTCTTGTCTGCGTGCATGGAGTTTGCATGTTCTCTCCGTGATTGTTGGGTTTCCTCAGGGTACTCCACTTTCCTCCCACATTCCAAAGACATACAGATTAGGCTAATTGGCGTTCCCAAAAATTGCCCGTAGTGTGTGTGTGTGTGTGTGTGTGTGTGTGTGTATATGTGGCCCTTGGATTAGCCAATGGCTTTGCACCCTGTATAGATTGGCACCCTGTATAGAGCGTCTCCCCCAGGGATAGGCTTCAGGCTCCCGCAACTCCCCGCAAGCTGGATGGACATGACACTCCTGGATTTCACATTAATAAATGTTTAGCGGTTTGGTTCTAAGCTTGGCTTACTGTTTGTGTGTCTTTTTATTCCATGCTCTCCTTGGTTACCAATTTGGGTCATTTTGGAACCCCAGCACTGGGTCCAGTATAGACTAACCTAACATGAGTTGTTTGAAATCAGTGAGTTTGGGTTAGACTTTAGTAACATAATTATAATTAGTAACAATTAAATAGATTGAAACAGTTCATATTTCCTTTTTTATTGTAACCTCTGGAGTAAAAGATGATAATGGTGAAAGGTAAATCACCAAAATTATGTGAGGAAGTGCTGTTGTACTGAATATCGGCCTGTCTGTCATGAGTTTGTCATGAGAATATGCAAGAGTGCATATTTGATATGTTGTTATACAATGATATACAATTTGTTTTTATATATATGTATATATAACCTAATCACAAAACCATGGGTTAAGATATAAAGCCAGTGTGCTTGGTTGATTTTTTTTCTTTTTTCTCTCTTCATCAGCACAAAAGATCATTCTACTTCCTTCCGGCACATGATATCACAGCTTCACATCACATAACGCAACATGCACATATTCAGAGATAGATTGATGGTGACCGTTGAACAGCAGCACCCTGTCATAGTTGAACAAATCTCTGCACTTTAATGCAAAGTGCGCTTAAATACTTAAAACTACTTAAAATTTAGATGTATTTTATTTAATACTGTTTTCTCAGTGTATTAAATACAGATCAGTCATAACATTATGTCCATTGATATAAGGTGAACTGAACAGTACTGATAGCCAAGTATACACCAGCAAACTGGTGACAGTATCATGGGCAGTTAAGGCATCACAAGCCTAGCCCGTAATGTCTGATCCCACACTGAAAAACCAATCTGAACACCCAGTACATCACAACATGTCACATAAGGTTGCTGACCTGGCCTCTGAAGTCCTCAGATCCCACAAGGGGAACCCAAAACCTAGGTAGTTTTAATGTTATGGCTGATCAGTGTATAGTTATACATAGTTTTGTACATTTGTACTTTACTTATACATTACATTTTATATTCAGGTAAAACATGGTTAAATCTATAAACTTTTATACACTTTTTACATTTACTGTATATACAGTAGTACACATTATTGTTTCTTTCAGTTGATAATTTTTTATCTTTTATCCTGGATAAATAGTATTTAACACTGTAAATAGTAAAGGTTTTAATACTTGTGAATGCACTAGCATCCCAATTATACTGAATTCTTCCACCTTGTGCCTAGTGTTACTGGGCTTGTCTCTGGATCTACCATGAAATTGACTACATTAAAATGGTTGCCATACATGTTTAAAATTTAATTAAAAACAATACCAAAGTAATACATTTGCTTCATATAGTGAGTCTTAATCGGGGTATTATTTCCATGTACCATTTTTCACAAGCACTCACCTTAAAAACAATGTCATTCCTGTTAGGTAATCATCTTGAAGTGATTCCTGTATATTTTAGTCCTGTCTTGCATTGGCAGAGTTCCCAGGTTCCCAGGATTGTCTGTGGACCCAAACACTGAAACACACTCACATAAAGAAGACCATAACAGAAAATAAGAGCTGCAGTAGTAAAATGTCATGTCTATTTAAATGTGCATTTTCTTTTCACTTTTCAAATAGGACTCGGGTAAGCATACCCAGAAGAAACCAACGTCTAATGAAGGTATTTACACATTACATATTAAGATTTAATTTTGGTTTGGGAACCAATACAGCATGCAGTATACTAATAAATATAAATAAATATGAAATAATAAAAATATGAGGGTTGTACCAAAAGGAATGCGAAAAAGGCATAACTTTTTTTTTTACTGACGTAGGGTGTCCAAATTGCATATGTAACTCTTTATCTATACGAAGTTACTACTCAACATAGTCTCCATGAAAAAACATGTACTGTATTAGCAACATCATTGAACCCAACTCTCAAATCCTCTTTGAAAAGCCCCTTTGTCGCAGTCCATGGTCTCCATGTGTGTGGTCAGTGAGTGTCAATGCGTGTCTTCAGTGTTGGTTTCCCCTTTTTAAAAACTTTTTCATACATCTGTGCACAATGCTCTTGTCAATGGTGTCATCTCCATAAACATCCTGTAGCACAGTGGGAGACCATCAAGACAAAATCTATGTCTCTGGGATAGTCCACCCTCAGACTGACCATCAATCTGGCCTGTTTCGAAAATCTTTGGAATCTTCACTTTTAAGAAAATAGGCATGGGTCTATTACAGTCTGAAACAAACTAGTCATAATAATGACAAATTTTGTTGCATAAATTTTACTGCACAATTCTGGATGTTTGTTTACTTCTTGCCTGTATGCACACTGAGACTTAATCTTCCCCTCATTTTCAGATTCAGGGACAAACCTGGACGATACTATCAAGCAAAGTTCCTGCAAACCCCGAGAAACATTAGTCAAGGTTCACGATGAATTTCCAGAACTGGTACAATATGGTTTCCGGCCTGATTGTGTATCAGTGAAACGGTGTTCGGGCTGCTGTCCGGATGAGGCGACAACGTGTATGCCTGAACATGACAGTACACACAAAGTTGAGTTTGAGGTATGAGTGATGATTTTCAGAATGTTGTCTTTCGATAAAATGTCATGATTCTTTAAATTATATTAACTCAGATTTTAACAAATTATTTAAAATCTTACCTCCTAACAATATGGTTGTGACAATGTTTTTTTTTTTTAATAGGTCCTCCGTTTATATGCTAGGGGACCACCAAGGATCAGGCTGGAATTTGTGGCACACGCAAAATGCACTTGCAGGTAAATTTATATAAATAAAAGGTTTTGTCTGTACATTGGTCAGAACTCGCTCTTTAGATGGTTTACGTTTCATACATTGGAGGACCCAAAACCAGTCGCAGAAAAATTAGTCTGTATGTTCGTATGTCTGTCCAGACAGGTTTCCCTCGAGGTGGGCGAGGCTATACGCGTCACTCAACAGAGCCAATCAATTCTGTGCTTTTCTCTGGGTGGGCGTGGCTAAACGTGGCACTCTGCAGGGCGATAGTTTACCGTAGGTGCGTTCCAATCGGCCATGAAGTGAAGACCAGGTGTTCACTTGTTCCCTACACCGTTCGCAGTTCCCTTTGAACTGAACATTTTTGCTCCCTGCAGGTTTGGAATCACACTTAACCACTTTAACGTTGCTGAACACCCTGTGAAGTAAAAACACAAAAACACCAAACACAACAAAAGCGCAGCACTAACAAAGGCGCAGGGAAGTTATGGGAAGTTATGATCAGTCGTGTGCCAGATTATGTGGTTTATTTTTTAGCGATAACGTTTTAACTCTTTGTACAAACTCTTTAACCGTCAACCATGAGTACTAACGCTAGTAATTTCGTAATATCACCCTATCGCTGGAATACCAGACATTGGTATTCCATTGGTTTTCAAAATAATTTAATATACTGTTTTATGAACAATATGATATTAAAATAGGCTCATTTTTCCATATGTTGAGTTTTATCTAATATTCTTCTGTTTCTTTGTTTTGCAGATACAAGGAGACTAACTAGAATTTGACTTCCTTCAATTTATCATGCATAATTTACTCAGTTTAACAGTGTATTTAAAATATTAAAATACTGATTTTAGCTTGTCCTTTCAAATGTGTATCAATTTATAATAATATTTATAACATTTTCTACATTGTAAACATTTCTACAAATAAATGTATGGTAAAAAATGTCCACGCAAAGTGTTAGTGAATTTAATTTGAATTTATTTTTAAGTGATGCTTAAATAGCGCTATAATTTACAGTCATGAACTTTTGATTAAATTTTGTGGGGTTTTTATAAAAAATGTTTTACTTAAACTTTTTATTATAATCAGTGGTGTCAAAAGAATTCACATTCATTACTTGAGTAGAAGTATGGATACTAGGGTTTAAAAAGACTTCTTTAGAAGTTGAAGTATCAACTCAAGCTTTTTATTCAAGTAAATGTGTAAAAGTACTGGTTTATACTTAAAGTATAAAAGTAAAAGTAACGTGAGGGGGAAAAACGCATTAAGGATAAAAGCTTAGGCTGTGCCACGGGCCTATACTGCACTAACACCTCATTAAAAAAAAAAAAAAAAAACAGAACAAAATGTTGTGGCCAGTTCATGTATGATAATGATTTCTCAGGCTCCCAGAACCACTTTTTCACAATTTGGGTCCTGAAATATGCCTGTGCCATCAGTAGAGAAAAACCCCATTGATGTGATGGTAATTTAGGTCATAATTTGGCTTTATTTTATTGCCACATAATGTTGCTGAGCCTAGACCTGACCAACTGAAGCAACCCCAGGTCATAACACAGCCTCCAGAGGCTTGACCAGTGGGCACTACTGTATGCATGATGGGTGCATCGCTTGATGCGTTTCTGGGATTAAATCAATCTATTCTCATCAAACTACATGACCTTTTCCCATTACTACAAGGTCCAATTTGTATGCTTTTATACAAATTTAAGCCTTTTTGTATTTGTTGCTGCTCGGCTATATCATGAGAAAACATGGCATCTTCTTTCACTACTATGCATATGATAGTCAGATTTATCTCCTGTTAAAACAGAAGGAAGGCTACTCTGTCAAGCTTCTGTTAACATGTCTAGATGACATAAAGACATGGTTAGCCCAAATGTTTTTTTATTTTAATGATAAAAAGACAGAGGTTTTTGTATTTGGTCCTGGTGCCAGGGGTAGAGGTCCACCTCTGGATTTAGGAGCTCTGGAGCAGTATGTTAAACCCACAGCATCAAATTTGGGTGTTATTTTTGACCATGGCCTTAAATTTAATAAACATATCAGTGCTGTGGTTCAGTCCAGTTTCTTTCAACTAAGACAATGAGCCTGTTTTGCCCTTTAAGCATTTTGAAATAGCCATCCACGCCTTTATCACCACTTGGATCGATTACTGTAATGCTTTGTATTTCGGGGTTTCACAGGCAGCATTACATCGACTACAGCTGATCCAAAACTCTGCTGCTCGACTCTTAACATCTACCCGTAAGAGAGAACATATCTCTTCAGTTCCGGCTTTCCTTCATTGGCTCCCGGTACAGTACCGAATAAATTTTCAAATTCTTTTGGTCACGTTTAAATGTTTACATGGCCTTGCCCCGCCCTAGCTCTCGGATCTGCTGCAGCCCTATGCCCCACCCGGTCTCTTAGATCATCAGATAAACTTTTGCGGACTGTTCCTAAAACCAAATGCAAGCTTGGGGGTGATCGGGCGTTCTCTGAAGCGGCACCCAAATTGTGGAATGACCTACCCTTGAGTATTCTTAAAACTCACATATTTTATCTGGCGTTTAAACCAACAAGAGATGTTGATTTTATATATTCTGTTTGATTAGATGTGTGTGATGTTATTTTAATTATGTCTTTTTATATTATTTTATTATTTATGTGAAGCACTTTGGGGCATTCTTGTTGTTAAAGTGCTATACAAATAAAGTTGAGTTGAGTTGAGAAGTGTTTTTTTTTTTATGGACACAGCTTTTACTCCCAATCCTGTGAGTTCTTGTAACATCGTGTGTGTATGGAAATGTTCTTCCTTTCACAATTAAACATAGCTCTGTTTTTTACTATTGATTTTTTTTTACCATGCAACTTCACGTGTATGAATGATCTCCATTGATGATTTTTTTTTTCCACAAAGTTGACGGTTTAGCACTCTCATTCCCAGTTTCGATTATGTTTTGGGGGTTTCTTCACCCAGTTTCAGTAATTTCAAATCTCTTTGTTTCAGGCAATGTATGTAATATATTTTGATTTTTCAAATTATTATCAAAACCATAAAACTAAATAAAGAGCAGCTTATTTTTAATACACTAGAATATTCCTTATTTTATTTTTGTTATCAACAGCTTGCAAGGTGAGTTACTGGAGTAAAAAAGGGTTAAAGTTTGTTAAGAGCTGTTGGATCTGTGAAATTAAATATTTATTTCCCAAAAGGATTCATGCATTGTGCTGCTGAGGCTATAACTGTAACTCTGCCCATAAGCACACTGGACTGGAAAATTGGCTTTAAAGGACAGGAAAGCTGACAAGAGAGACATTGATACTGTAGATGGTACTGATGCAACCTACAGAACTTCAACTAGATGCTGAATGGTACTGAGAGGAATTGTGTTGAGAAGAAGGAGTGTGTGGATATACCGGATAAAGCAGACGAAGTGTTTAAGACACAGAACAAGTCAAGACAAGATCAGGGAAGGATGCATTAAGGATTTGTATAGCACATTTAAGGAAGGATATTATGGAACATCGGCATTAAGAGGCCGGGAAGTTGAGGGCGAATGAGACCTACAGTTGGCAGTAAACCAACCTGCTAGATTCCAACTGCTGTTAACAACAAAAAGAAGAAGAAGAAGAAGAGGCACTTTATTTCATTTGTTAATGTATAAAATGTATCATTTCAATCTTTAACTTTTTAATTCCTTCCTTCAGCAGTTGTCTAAGCACGAGCAAATTTGATGTGGTTTTACACTTTGAGTTTCCCGGAAAGTGTTTAAAACCAGAGTAGAGTAAATGAGGTTTCATTTGCAGTAAGAGCAGAAAGGTTCTGCAGAAAAGCAGCCCACATTATTGAAATTTCACACGTCATTCGAAGTGATATGTCCCAATTGTAGGTCACATAAACAAGTCCGTGTTTGCCCAAATGATGAAATCAACTATACATATTACAGATGATTTCCAAATTACTGAAGGTGTTGCATGTAATAATTTTATTCCGATAATCAACACAATTAACATTTTATGACACATGATACATATATGTCACATAACATCATTATATAATGTGAATTTTCAGAATATCCAAATTACTTGAAAATGTATTTTAACAAACATATTAAAATTACCTTAACGGTTTGACATATAAAGCAATAATGGTGCTAGATCATTATTGTCCCAAAAAACAGACCTGAGACATAACATTGGAATTGGAGTGTTATGTTTTATTTGCTCACATTTACAGCATTCATTCATTTGTTTTCCATACCACTTACCACTTGTAGGGTTACAGGGGCCCAGGAACTGATATCAGGGAGCTTAGGGCACAAGGCAGGGGACACCTGGATGAGAAGCCAATACATCTAAGCACACAATTTGGAAACAGCAGTCAGCCTGCAATGTATGTGTTTAGGCTAAAGAACAGTTCTATTTGAAGGTTCAAGTTAACACGAATGTATATGTAAGTCCTCTGAGTGAATGTTAAAGTAACAGCATTGTGATATTAACCACAGGGAAGATAAATGATAAGCATGACGAGATTGCATTTCTTGTGAAAAGTGTGTTTTGAAGCAATTTTTTAAGCTGGCCAATGGAGAGGAATTAAAGGTAATTTTTTCGAAGTGTACTTCAAAGTGTAAATAACAGAGTTGACAAAAATGTGACTGTATACTCTTATTACTACAGATTCCTTATACAAATGTATTGTTAATTAAAAGCCATTTATGGCAGCATAGTGGCATAGTGGTTAGTACTTAGGACTGTAAGGGGCATTTTCCTGGCTATATGGTCATAATAACCAAGCTGATTATGATAATCTTGATGATAATTTCTGGATAAGAGCATCTGTCAAATGTGTAAATGTAAATGTAAATAATTAGATTTTTTTTGTGCTAATTTGGAATTGTTTTTTTTTTAAAGGATTGTTCTCAAATGATCTCTGAATAGCATGAAGATATCTTTTCAGAAGGATCAGATCAATCGGGTTGTGACTCCATTGATGTTTTACCTTTTTCTTTTAATCGAGCTGTAACTCTGTTAATAATAAAAGTAAGTCTTTATAGAATTCCACCAATTTGTAAATATTAAACAAATAATATAAATATATAAATCACCAGATTTATCTTTCATCGTAACTATGCAGTAAAGTAATTAATTGTATATATTCAGCATAGTAAATAAACACCAAGAAGACCAAGGAGCTCATCGTGGACTTCAGGAAAGGAGGAAGAGGTTCACATGAACCCGTTCACATCAACGGGCTGGTTGTTGAACCTGTCTCATCCTTCAAATTCCTGGGGACCCACATTTCGGAGAACCTATCCTGGTCCACTAACACC
>JAQQZS010000011.1:5330224-5343493 GCA_030068045.1 Platyallabes tihoni
TAGCACCTTGGTCCTGGAGGAACGTTGTTTCGTTTCACTGTGTACTAACTGTACATGGTTGAAGTGACAATAAAGCCAACTTGAACTTGAAATGTCTTGAGTCACCCATTTTAAATAAAATTACATGATGTAGATTAAATTAAAGAAATATGAACAAATGTTTTACTGTGACAGGCTGCAAAGTGCCTAAAGATACGATTACCAAATTGGTTGTTTATGTAACAACCTCAGCAGCGACCTCATTTCCCCTCTCGCCAGTTCCAAATACTCAGCATTAATAATATCCGCATATAATAATCACCGGCTTGATCATCTATCATCATCTCACCTGTTTCTCACTGGTTCATGCCTTAAGTTGGTGATTTGATTTTTTTTTATGCTTGAATGATTTATAAATCATTGTGTGATTTAACAAACAAAAATGCAGTCATCTGAAATTAGTCAAGTACAGGGACTGGACTGAAAATATTTCCCCAGAGGAAAAAAAAAGCCTGGCAAACTATTTCTCATGGCTGCATTAAAATTACAAGAAAGTCTGACTTTTTGGCAAAATATGAATAAATAAGGGGTGGATAAAACACTATTTGACAGTACTATATATATTTTCCCCAGGAGTCGTCCAATATGAGGATAGAATAGGATTTCTTCCAGTTTTCTCCCCACATTGGTCTTTCTGAATCTCATCCGTCAGTATGTTCTCCTGAATCTTACAACAGCATCATTTTGTAATCAATTTCCCATAATCATTTTGCCTGTCCATTTAGGGAGAAATCATTCCAACTTAAACACATTAGCATATGTATGTTCTTACTATTAAAGGTAAAAAGATTGTATTTCAAGCCTGCCTTATTTTGATCATCTTTGTACATCACATCACTATCACAAATCTTTCTACCAGCACGTCTGATGCCCCACCTGAGAATGACAGGGCCGCACTGAGAGGGAGGGATCTTTAAGCAGAGTTCTTGAAGTTCCAGCAGCTCTCCAGGCATGATCTCATAAGAGGGCTTCTGCTGTGTCGCTGCCAGCCAGGTGTAGTCTACACAGGAGCTGCGTCTGCGAATCTCGGCTGCCCTTTCCTGACATAAGCGTTCGGTGCGCTTCAGCAAAGAGCCCAACTCCTGCATGAGTGTATGGGTGACCATCTCTGCAGGCGAGCATGGACTAGGACGCTGGGGCTCCAGAGAAAATGTTCCAGACCAAGGAAACATCTGAATAGAGCACAGGACATAATATCCTGCAGTTGACTATTAAACACAAAGTAGACTCAAGGGTAGAAACTTTTCTTAACTCTTAAGAATGATTTCCTATGATAAAGAAACATTTAGGGCTCTTGATTGAACTTTGTTGTTTCGGATAAGATAAGAGCAACATTTTTTAATGTTGGCCAATAATTTGACCCCTTCTGACACACGGCATTTTCGGCCAAGCAGTGTATACCTTGTCATGTTTACACAGTTCTATCACTGCTATATTTACAGCTTAAATTATGCGTGTCAGAAACCGAACAATCATTGAATACAGTGACACGTTATCCAAACTAGAGCTAATACATAAGCAGATCTTACCTTAAACCCAGCACAATGTGTAGTAGATACTAGGGTCCCCTCTTGTTGTCATCCAATGAGCCAAACATATTTGTAAGATCCTGGCACCAATCTGTCGTGCATGGCTGGCGAGTGGATTAAAACCTCTTTCCTGTCAACACAAGATAATGGGCTGAGGATAAATGTTAATCCGTTATTACTACAGAGTACTTTTAGACTGGATTTTAATGCTTCAGCACTTTGGGCAGATAAAAAACAATAAAACCAAGCTGTAGCCTTGTTGTTCATGCAGTTTAGTAAAGTTATCTCACTGTATTTCAATTCAATTTAGTTTTATTTGTATATGAAGTTTAAAGATCTCTCAGGTTATACCTACAGTAATGAGCAAACAGGAGGTGATGGTGGCAAGGAAAAACGCCCATAAATGACATACTGTAAGGCAGAAACCTTTTGAGGAACCAGCCTCAAGAAGAGATCTCATCCTCATTTGGGTGGTCTGGGATAGTGTTACCCTAAATTAATATCTTGGTTAACATGGAGACCACTTTGTTGAGGTTACCAACTGTTCCCCTAAGGAGACTTAGGTACAAAACTGAGTTTTAGTCTCAATTTTAATGTATCGAAATGCCTGCAGTCATAAGCCATCATAGTGGGACTGTTTGTATCAATGCGCTTCAAGGCCATCTTCATGGTTTTAAAATTAAACCATCTTCAGTAGTCTCATGTATCTTCAAGCAGACCATATGGGGCCATTGTTGGCAGAAGTAAGTGATCTCCAAATTATATAAACTCCAACCAGAAGTAGAGCATTTCCAAATCTATAAACATATATCATTAATATACTCTCAATATCCTTGTGGGTATTGTGTTGTATGAGATTAGATTAGTGTCTTGTCTGTGAGATACAGGAGACCTGAATGTATACAGTGGCTTACATAAGTATTCACCTCTCCTGAACTTTTCATTTTGTAGTTTTACAACCTAAAATTGAAATTTGGTTAATTTTGATTATATGTCATAAGGCTACACAATCTAAGCCATAATATAAAAGTGGGAGGAAATTACCATAGTTTGAAAAATTAAAGAGGGCCATAAAAAGTATTTGCCTCCTTGCTGACTATTGTATTATTAATATTTTTTTTTTCCATATTGGTCACAATTAAACGATTCAAAAGGTTAACCCGAGTAGATACAAACTGCAGTTTTTAAATAATGAATTCATTTATTAGAGGAAACTACAGTAGCTGTCCAAACCTATCAGGCACTAAGTAATTGAAACCTCCTATTAAAACTGACTTTCATTGATCACTCAGGTTTGTTGACGATGAAGTGATTGGCTGCTATGCATCTCAGGCAGCCCTCATGTCTGTGTCCCCCCTTTTAGTTATGCTGCCATAGTTAGTCCTGCCGGAGTACCTGCTTGTAATCTGCACTAAATATACATTCACCTTATACATTGTGACTGTGACCATACTTAACTGTTATCTCTCCTTCTCTTCTGCTCTCTCCTCTTCTCTCTCTTCTCCTCTCGCTCTCGCTCTCTTTGACTGGTGTCCCACTTCTGATTTGAGATCTCGTCGCATGGATGCCCCGTGTGGACTGTCTGGGATGCGTGTGGTGACTGGGGACAGTCCACTTTAACATGAAGATGGTTCTGGCCTCGGCTGATGCAGACAGCTGTTCTCTGAGGACTTGTGACTGCAGTTGCTCAATAGTTCAGGACTGGAATTTTCTACAGTCTACCTGAGCCTCCAATAATGAACTGGACTCTGGATGAATATTAACTTAAAGACATCAACTGTTATATTGAACTTCTAGCCTCCTAACACAAAGTATGATGCTGATCAATCCCTGCTATCCATTTCACCCAAATGAGGATGGGTTCCCTGTTGAGTCTGGGTCCTCTCAAGGTTTCTTCCTATTGCCATCTCTGAGTTTTCCTTTGCCATCGTCAGCCTCGGCTTTCTCATCAGGTGACAATCTGATCATTTTGATTCTTACACATTCATATTTCATACAAACTTCCATAATATTGATTGCTGATTTGCGACAATGCCAATTGTTAAAAGCTCTATAAAAATAAAATTTTATTGAATTGCAAACATTAATGAACCGTGATTTTTGGAAAGATGAGTTAAATTTCACCTGTCACACCAAGGTAAGATTACCGCCAGACCTGTTAAATCAAGAAAACATTTAAATAGAACCTGTCTGACAAAGTGAAGCATGCTAAAAGATCTAAAAAAGAAAAACTATAATAATAAAAAAAACAATACATTCTAAAGAAATTCAAGAAATCAAAGATGAGAAATAAAATACCGGGCAGGTATCAGTCTGGAAAGGAATACCAAGTTATTTCTAAGGCTATTTCTATAACAACAGTGAGAGTGATTATCTACAAATGGAAAAAATTGGAACAGTGGTGAACATTCCCAGGAGTGGCAAGCCTACCAAAATTACTCCCAAGAATGACGACTCATCCAAGATCTCATAATAGAACCAAGAACAATATTTAAAGACCTGAAGGCCTCACTTGAATCAGTTAAGGTCAGTGTTCATGACTCAACAATAAGAAAGAGACTAGGGCAAAAATGGCATCCACGGGAAATCCAAGGCGAAAGCCACTGTTGACCAAAAAGAGCACAGCAGGCAACGAGTTTAAGTTTAAGCCTTCAGACTCCCCAGATCTTAATCCAATCAAGCAACCATGGGATGTACCAGACAAACAAGCCTGATCAATAGAGGCCCCACCCCACAACCCACAGCACCCAAAGGATCAGCGGCTAACATCCTGGGACCAGACACCACAGCACACCACAAGAGGTGCCATGGAACACACCTAAACTAAATTTTTAATCAGGACTAAGAATTTGGATCAATCCAGGGGGGCTGAATATTTATGCAACGTCTTACAGAAGCAGGACATAGTTCTATTTTGCCCCAGTGATGACATAATGGTTTGAATTTTGGAATAAAAAATATTTTGCAACTGATGAATGATCGGAAAGATATAAGACCATAAAGCTTTTATTTCATGTGTGTAGAAAACTAGATTTAAATGTAAACTTCAGTGCTGGTGATCTTTGAACTTCTCACTATTCTTCCCTCCTCGACAGCTTCCCCTCTCAGTTCTTATGTTAAAAGCCTGCCAGAGCTAGATTAGATTATTAGATTAACGTGTAATGTAAGAGTTCTTCAAATATTGATCAAGTGCAAGAGAGTGCTGCTTCTTTGGAGGTGTCTGCCCGGGCTACTTCCCATCAGGAATGAGGAGAAAAGCTTACCGATGCCCTCATCTATCTGTCACTCATCGTGCATTTCACTGTGCATAGAACATGTTGCAAACTTTAAACACTCACTATTGAACATGATAACTGATGAGATTGTTTCTTAATACATGCTGTGGGGTAATGGTGTTTTATAGTATTTCACAACACAAAAAAATCTATTCAAGTGGGTGGAAATTGTGTTAGAATTGTGCTTTTGCGAGGTGTCTGGGAGTTCTGCTTTGTCCTGGGTGAAATGGAGTAAAATTGCACACGTTTGCAAACGGATCAATTTGTGGCCCCGGAAGTCCATGCATCATCAAAAAAATTGCACAAAGGGGGCTTAATTGAAGATGCTTGTAAAGTGGGAGATAAACACAGGCATTAGTGTTTAATCAATTCAAAAGTTTAGTCTTTGAACCGAGCTGGTTCTCACATTCGCTCTCCAGTCCATCAGGACGTCTTCATCAGAGCGTAGCATTTTCTCACTTTTTTGTCTTATGATTTTTGGTTTTGTCCTGGAGCGAATGTGCATATAAGATCTGAGTCAAATTGAAGGAAAGGCAAACTGCCACCTGCATCCTGCATCGCCAGTGAACTGAATGAGTAAGTTTTCTGTTATGCTCTGGTTTTTTTTTTTTTAAGTAGCTAAAGAATCCATAATTTTGTGCAGTAATAATGTCTTGTATACGATGTTGTTTTGGAGGCTAAAAGTAGTGTTGTTTTGGGGGTTGTTTTGACAGCTGAGATAAAAGAAAATACAGAAAATGTAAGGTCTTACACTGCAAAAAAAATCTTGAATTTAGTCAAAATTGTGCATTTTTTAATAGCATGATTTTAAGAATGTTTTTTTAAAGAATAAAAATCCTTCATTTTGCTTCCATTTTTTTCAAGCTTGAAATTAGCAAAACAAATAAATTTTAAAAATAAATGAAAATAAATTGCAACTTTGTAACAGGAAATAGCATCCTAGATACACTCACTGGCCACTTCATTAGGTACACCTGTTTAACTGCTTGTTAATGCAAATATCTCATCAACCAATCACATGGCTTCAAATCAAAGCATTTTGGCATGTAGACATTGTCCAGACAATCTGCTTCTTGTTCAAAGTTCAAACCGAGCATTAGACTGTGGAAGAAAGGTGATTTAAGTGAATATAGCATGGTTGTTGATGCCAGACGGGCTGGTCTCAGTATTTCCGAAACTGCCGATCTACTGGGATTTATATTCAGGACCATCTCTAGGGTTTACCAAAGAATGGTGTGAAAAAGAAAAAACATCAAGAAAGTGGCAGTTGATGCCAGAGGTCAGAGGAGAATGGACAGACTGGTTTGAGTCGATAGAAAGGCAACAGTTACTCAAATAACATCTCGTTTAAACTGAGGTATAATGAAGAGCATCTCTAAACTAACAACACATCGAACTTTGAAGTAGATGATCTACAGCAGCAGAATACCACACCTGGTGCCTCTCCTGTCAGCTAAGAACCGGAAACTGAGGTTCAACAAAATCTGATGAGTCTTGATTTCTCCTGTGACATTCTGGATGGTAGGGCCAGAATTTGGTATAAACATCATGAAAGCATAGATCCATCCTCCCTTGTATCAACAATTAAGCCTGCTGCTGGTTTAATGGTGTAGGGGATGTTTTGTTATAACTCATCATGTCACAAAGCTAAAATGATCTCAAAGTTGTTTTGTTGAACATGACAATAAGTTCACAGTACTCAAATGGCCTCCACAGTTACCAGATCTCAACCCAGTAGAGCACATGTGGGATATGGTGGAACGGGAGATGAGCGTTATGGATGTGCAGCCGACAGATCCGCAGCAACTGCCTGATGCTATCATCTCAATATGGACCAAAGTCTCTAAGGAATGCTTCCAGCACCTTGTTGAATTTATGCCTTGAAGAATTAAGGCAGGTCTGAAGGCAAAAACTGGATCCAACTCAGTATTAGCAAGGTTTACCTAATGAAGTGGCCGGTGAGTGTATATTTTAATTTTAAATATTATAATTTTAATTCACTTACTAAGATACAGGAAAAGTTTCATTTTATACTAATTTTTTATGTGACACTTTTTTTTTAATGTAACAGTTTTTATGGTAAAATCCCTTACAATAAAATACGAACAACTTGACTGCATATTATCAATGAAACAGACTTCGTTGAATGTTTTTAAGCTTAAAAAGAAAGTCAACATAAACTTAAAGACTTTCAGGTGTAACACTTTACCTTCATTCAGATCAAAAGAAAAGACATATTGATCTCTGTGGAAGGATGTTGCAGGAAGGATGCCTGTCAGTTCTTAATGTATTCTTCAGTCTTTCGGCAATAAATGGAAAATAATCAGCAAGGAGTGCAAAGTATTATGTTTACACTGTCCATGTTATGGCAGTGCCTATGATGTAATCAATCTATGGTGAGAAATATGTGCAATCTGAGAAATAAAGAGAAGGGGTGAAAGAGGAGAGGTGATTTTATCTTATTTGGCATGCCTGAGGCTGGAGCAGGATGGGCTCATCATGAGCTGCTAGATCGTAGTTGTAGTCTAGATTGGCTCAGATCTGGAAAATCTTTAAATCTCTTCTCATATATTTGGACTGGAGATCTCTGTCAAGGTAAAAAACAAGCACATTTTTGGTGCTATGACTTGAGGAATCTCTTACAAAGAACACTGAACAGCAAGTAAGGCTTGCTCATTTTCCGTCCCCTTTTTGAACACTTTAGCATTGGACAATACATCTCAAAAAGTTGCTGCAGAACTGAAGAGTTGTGTCGTACATGAAGATGTTCTTGAAATTCCCTCCTGCTGGAGAAGATGGACTTACACATAATGCGTTTTTTTTTTCTTTCCATAAAATTTTCTCCAAAAAGTCATCTCTGCCCGGGTGCACCGCACCTATTGCACACTTCAGACACTATATAGGGCAGATGTCAGCTTAGGCCCTAAATATTTGTTGAGTGCGTTAGTGTGTTTGTTTGTGTGTGGTGTGTGAGTCTGTGTGTTAACATTTGTGATGTGTGTGTCTGTGTGTGTGTGTGTGTGTGAGAGAGAGAGAGAGAAAGAGATGTGATAAGGGGAATTTTATGTTAAGATCTCCAAAAAGCCGGTGTGTGTGTATGTGTGTGTGTGTGTGAGATGTGTGGGTGTGTCAGTCTGTGCGTGATGAGCGAATGTGTTTTTGCATCTTTGTGTGTGGTATGTGAGTCTGGAACATTGTGTATTCTTTTTTTATTTTAAAGATACAAAAGCATCAAGTATTGTTTATTGATTTTTTTTTCTCAAACATGAAATTACATTGTTTTACCAAATCATAACCACTTTGACAGACGATACATCATTCTCAACTTTGATGTGAAGAATTACTGCTCTGGCCAAAACCTCAAGTAGATCTAATTATAGACGTCCCGAGTGATCTTTCATACTGGGATATAATGACACTTGTTAAAGGAGCAGATGACATATCCTTGCATCTCCACTATGCACTTGTACCCGTGTCGATTTCAGCGCTCCGCCCTGCAATGTCCATGCTAATGCATTGGCTGATATTTGGGAAGTGCATGAGGTCATCTTGCAGAGGTTGTCTGATTGATGTCCGAGCGCATTTTGCTATTGGTCCTTCAGTGGCAGGTGATGATTATTTGTGCTGTTGGTCCTCTGACAGGATGCGTATAGGCCAGGTACATAAGGCTGTGGGATCACTTGCCAAAGTAAATTGCAACTTCAAGTTTTACTTCATTGAACGACACCTCAGCGCTCATGCGTTGATCCACATGGTTCCGTAGACCGCCAGTACAGTTCCACATCCAGTCTATAGACTAAGCATATCTTTTCTAGCATATCATATTCCCATTCCTCATTCAAAACTACTTTTGTTATCTCACTCTTCCTACATGAGCAAATCATCACGTTCTACCACTGATCAATTTTTATAGTTTTTACATTTAGGCGACCTGTGAATCAGCTCGCGAGACAACAGTGATTTACCGCTGTCTCCCCTGTGAGTAATAAGACTCCTGTTTAACAGCTGTTGAATCGCATCTAAAGCCTGGAAGAGAAGAGAGCTAGAGACTCTCACACAAATTGCATTGAAAGAGTAAAGTGGGCATAAAAGTTCACAACAAACTGAATCAAGCTGCAAATGGAAGTTGTGCGGAACACTTCAGGAGCTGTCAGGATGCAAGCAGATACTGTACATATGATCACTAATTTCAGTTTCGAACATGCATGACTCATTTATTTGGACTGTACTTTATGACTTTTTAAAAAAGTATTCTACAGTAGATCTACCTTAGATGGTATATGATTGATGAATGACATTGCTGAGTAGTGTCAGGGCAATTTCCATTTCCATCTTTTTTACAGACAGCAACAATACTTTTGGGATATTTAGCGAACAACTGAAGCACCTTAGTGAAAAACGACCAGGCACTTGGCGTATTTCATTTTTACTCAAAATGGTACAGAGCCCAGTATAAGGAGCATGGCAATACATCAGTTAATTACAAACCCAGTTGGTCAAATAAAGTGCCACAATACAATACATTTAATCAGTCTATCACCGTTGTACATAACCAGCACACACACACAAAAAAAAGGATGAGTCTTTTATATGTGCCCAGAAAGCATGTGACCACTTTCCAGTTGGTTAAAATAGACAGAGGCAACTGTTGTTGTTTACTTTCATTTATGGAAAGATAAGATGCTGTGGTTACAGTCAAACCCTCTCAGGAGTATTATTGTAGACCATTTGTCCATCATCTCCGACTGGTTTACTCTCTATTACAAGAGGATTTGTATCCCCAGTAGCGGTTAAGATTGTCCCAGGACAGCTGTCCCCACTTCAAGGTGAGCTATTTAAACAGCGGAGAAAGATGATTGTACTATGTAAAGAAGATCACAAGTACGGAAAGTAGATGATGCAGTAATTCTTGTAGTCATGGAAGTGTAGTGGTACATCATCATGAATAATAGAGCATCACTGATGTACTCACGGTTTTGAAGTGTAATTGCTGGAAGGTTGCCGACTGGTATTGATTGTTTTATTACATCTGTTTCATTTACTTTCATTTTTTGTTATAAAAATGTATTTAACAAAAATAATTGATTTTGATTGATGAATGTGATTTTTTTTTAAGTAGTACATCGGAATCAGAATGTATTATATCCAAAGTACAAGACACACTGTATACTATGTAAATACTGCCAGTGGTAAAAAAAAAATGTATACAAATGATGCAATTGCTATTATTACTACTAAGTGTTGAATAATAACAAAAATTATCCATCCATCCATCCATCCATCCATCCATCCATCTAGGAACGTCTGTCGTCCAATGTGGAGGCCAAGGGTGATTACCATTGTATTTATTCCTATTTTTACAACCATGGTAGGACTTCCGGTTAATAACAAAAATAGTGCAATTTAATCACTTATATTGATAAAGAAGAAAATGTTCTGGTCTGAGAAGTGGTTGTTTTGTGTAGTTACATGTTACACATTACATCAGAGAGGAGGGATGTGGAAATGGTTCTAGTTTCATAGGATTGCTGCCTTGGGAAAGAAGCTGGGGTAGGACTTAAAGCGTCCAAGTGAAATGCTGGATTAGACTGTGGGTGTTCTGCAATGTTTTTACCTCCCACTTCCCTACTTGCTTTGGACAATGTGATGTAGCTTTTGTCTCATTTGTGAAGATGCTGAGTTGAATCAGACAGAGATGTTCTTGGACCAAGATCCCTTAATATGGTTACAATACACAATGTTACAATTCTGCAACAGTATTCAATTTAATCTATCAGTGTCCTTATTGCATGACTTCTCTCTCTCCCATTGTCGAGTTATAAAATAATTGCCTCTAGATGCCTTAGATATCTTCTTTATAGGACAGCTATTGTGTCACTAAGCATTTACATTTACTGGTCACTTTAACAGGAGGAGATGTAGACCTGGTCATTCATGTATGCATTTAGTCTTAAATCATACAGATACAGTTCACGTACATGTTAAATTAATTGAACATAAGAATTTGGGGAATGTGATCTACGAGACTTTGATCATTATGGGAACCAGATGGACTAGTTTGAATATTTTAGAAATTGGTGATCTCTTAGGAGGGCAGCATGGTGGCTTAGTGTTTATCACTGTCGCCTTGCACCTCCTGGGTCCGGGTTCGATTCCATCTCTTTGATTGGTGTATGTGTGTGCCCTTCAATGGGTTGGCAGCCTGTCCAGGGTGTACCGTAAGTCTCCTGGGATAGGCTGTATATAGGGCCCCCTGTGACCCTACTGTATATACAGGATAAAAGTGGTATAGGCGTGAGTGAGTGATCTCTTAGGTTCTCTCTTTATGTCTATAAAGTTTACACAAATTGTGGTGAGGAAAAGCATTCAGTAAGCAGCAGTTCTGACAGTATGGCTATTGTAACTCAAACACTCTTTACACCCTTGGTGAGCAGATAAGCATCTCTGAATGCAGAACGTGTCAAACCTTGAGGCTATAACAAAAAATAACATCTGGCACATTATGTCAACAAAGAAAAACAATCAGAGAGCACAATGCACACAGTAGAAACAGTATCTCAACTCTCGACTATTGTCCAGAAAATCATTTAATTTTTGAAACGCTCAACGCAGGCCATTTGTTCAAATTACAGAAAATTTTACCAAATTAAACTGCATATATCCAAATGAATATACTAGTATGCCAGTACTATTAATTGGCCATGATCATGTACATAGCTAGATAACATCAGAACTGCAGTTCATTACTTTATTGGCTTGATGCGAAGGCTTTCATTCCAATCACGCCTGTTTAATTCTTGGCTTTCAGTAGACTATCAGGTGTAGGTTCTGCTTGGTTGGAACGAAACTCACATGGCCATTTCTTGATCCAGTTCGACACCCCTGCTCTACAAGGTTGCTGGAGGTCTGAAGCATATCCCAGGGGACTCGGGTTACTTGTTGGGTGGAGTACATGCTTACATAGGATGGGAAATCTGACACTAATTAGGCTAATCTTCATGTCTTTGGACTGAGGGTGGAAACCAGAGTATCCAGAGAAACCCCACCCTGCAAACTCCACACAGACAGCGTCGAAGGTGGGACCCTGGAGGTGCAAGGCCAAAGTGCCAATCATTCTGCCACCATGCCACCTTGGGATTAAAGTAAATAAACCAAAGTAAATGATCATCATGGATTAGAAGATTAGATCAATCTTCTAAGGATTAGATCAATTCAAAGGTGCACAAAGATGACATTTAAGGCAGCAAATGATTAAAAGAAATGTTGTTTCAAAAATAGTAAGGTGAACTTGAACCAGGAACTACATGAAGATGTCACATTTACTTATTTGATGTGGCTATTTTAGCATAGAACGACTCAATTAAAATATAAAATGTGCTTTGAAATGTGAGGCTTGTTTGAAACAACATCAGTCTGTCAACCCAGGAACAACAGTGATTAGAAGGTCTGCAGGGAGGTTGTGACACAAGCTACCAGATGGCTTTCAAATCAGATGGCTAACACTGGCATGCTCAGATCAGTATGTAGCAGATTGCAATATGACTCCAGGTTTAAGGATTTGCGTCTGGCATGACAGAAGCATGTCTGGCACAAAAAAAGTTACCACAGGTATACTGAGTTGAAAGTAACACTGCTACACACTCATAAACTGTAAAATAGTATATTGTGTACTGTATATATAGTCTAAATATACATTAAATACAGAGAAAGGCATAGTGAGAGAAGGGGGATAAAGAGACTATGCAGTGATGTGAAGGTGCCAATGAAAAGTGTAAAATTTAGGGTTGATATTATTCATAAAGTAAGAATATTTCTAAAATACAGTTGTGTGTGTTCCTGATTTTGGTAAACTATTTGCTCTTACAAAAAAGTCTAGAGCCATAAAGATATTATATTTTTTATATTTATATTTCATTATTGAATGTTTAAATAAGTAATAATTTATAGTAGTAATTATTATTATTATTATTATTATTATTATTATTATTATTTTTAACATTATTTTAAACCAAACATCAAAATGTTACATATAATTATTAAATATTAGAAAACAGTGTACAAATGTGTAAAAGAAAAAAAAATTTTTATACAGTTATACTCATTACATGACATGATAAACCACCATTAATTCTTAATTTATTGTATATGTATTTTGTCTTTATATTTTGCCGTTACACTAAAACCATCCATCGTATCCTCTGTTTATATTGATGTGCATTTTAAATATTCAGGTTCGTTTTTCATTTATACATTTTAACTCTTTGAAACTGTAACCAATCAACCTACAGTACTGTGCAAAAGTTTCACATTAATTAAGATTATGCGGATTAAAATATATAAATTGGAACAAATTGGGTGTGTGAGTGTGTGTATGTGTGTGTGCCCTGCGATGGATTGGCACCCTGTCCAGGGTGTACCCCGCCTAG
>JAQQZS010000011.1:5382913-5393549 GCA_030068045.1 Platyallabes tihoni
GGGGAGACAAAGCTACGGCTCAGTAATCTGGCGAACTGGATCTCTCTCCCCAGGACCGAGGCGGTTCGGGTGTTACAATTACACACGCTTTACACCAGTGTCAAAATACCACGAGCACTAATTAATCAAAAATGACATGCGTTAGAAGCCCTGTGTGCCCTCATGCACACTTTTGAGTTTTGAGACTTTAGAGGCATTTGAGGAGGTAAAACATCACCGTTTCTTTATAATTCTACAGAAAAAAACTATTTACACATTTTGCATCCCTTTTGGTAGGAGTAAATTATTTGCCAAGTTTGTTTAGAAATAATAATTATGGAGGATGACGAAGATACGTGCTGCTCAGTTAAATGCAAAATTCTTGTATTTGTAGTTATTTTGTATTATTTAAATACTGTGAGTTGCTTCTAAGTGAGAAAATTAATGATATAAGGAATGGGATACATTTCATTACTCATTTAATTTTTTTAAAGGTTTAAAATTATAATAACATTGGGTGAAAATGTAATATCGAATTGAGATATTTATAAAATTTTAATCATATCGGCACCTAGGAATCGTATTGGGAAGTGATTATGGCATTCCATATGTGCACATTGTACTAGGAAATTTTCATATTAGGCACGATTGATTTGTCCCCCCACAATGTTTTTTGTGCTCCATTCTCGGGTACGCTTGCATATTTCCAGTCTCCTATACAGCAGGTGGCAGTATGCACCTACTTGGTATTAAACACGTGACAAGAAGAGAACAATGATGTTAACATTCGCACTATACCTAATAATATTGATATTTCAGGGAAAATGTCAAGAGCAACGCCCTCGCGTTCTATTTGCCATCTCAGGCTTCCATCTCTGATTCAGTCCATCCCTGAGACTACCTCTTCATGCAGACTCGGGCCCGGTTCCCGAGCACGGAACGATTGTGTTCTCACTGATCAAAATGAACGAGACTTTGCGGTCAAGTGTTTTCTCAGGAATGATCGCAGGACCATAATGTGAAAACACACTTAAATAGCTTAGCTACCGAACCAAATTTTTAGCTTTACCATTATGCAAATAGAAAAAAACAGCACTCAATATTATATAAGCGTGTGTTTCGAACTTTCTGAACTTGATTCAATCCACCCCTTTTTTTGAAGCACTTTGTTCTAAAAAACAACAACAAAAAAAAACTCCTTGTGGGCTTTACTGCTTTGGCGATTAAGAAGAAAAGACATCTAGTATGCCTGTACGTTCTATTTATTTATTTTTCTATCCTTCCCCCTTTTCATGTCCTACACAGGTAACATTGAGTACAGCTGTCCAGCCTCCAACGTGTGTGAGATCACCAAGAGACGCAGGAAGGCCTGCCAGGCATGTCGCTTTACAAAGTGCCTCAAAGTGGGCATGCTCAAAGAGGGTGAGAGAATGAACATAACACAACGCAGTTTCTACTTTGCTATTCCAGTCGACTGGAGTCGACCGCTAGACAATTTCACGCAACGTTTTACGTGTATGACGTGTGTGCGCTTGCAGGAGTTCGTCTGGACCGGGTGAGAGGAGGGAGACAGAAGTACAAGAGGCGGCCAGAAGTGGAGAACGCTATGTACCAGAGTACACCAATACCTGTAAAGAAAGAAGGGGAAAGAGGTAAATAAATAGAGTTACTGAATATAAGGTGTGTATTCAGTACGTAAAGACTAAACATGGCTCGTTATTAGATTATTAGCTTGTATGAAAATATTAATTAAGGTATGCTATTACTAGTGTGTTCGGATTTATAATTTCTTGTCCTGTGTGTGTGTGTGTGTTTTTCAGGCTCCCCCAGCATCATTGTATCCCACCTGCTGGTTGCCGAGCCCGAGAAGCTGTTCGCCATGCCGGATCCGCTGCAGCCCGACACCGCTCAGCGCACCCTCACCACGCTGTGTGACCTGGCTGACCGCGAGCTCGTCGTCATCATCGGCTGGGCCAAACACGTCCCCGGTGAGAAATGAGAAAGCAGACCAAGAGGGAGCGATCAATCAGAGAAAGGAGCGGTTTAGGGTTTGAAGGCGCTGATAATAGGCTGGCATTTCCTGAGGCCGTTAAAAGACCAGCAGTGTAACGGTAGAGAACCTGTCAGCCTGTGGTTTCGATTGCCGTCCCTGTGGAGAGAACGAGAACGTCTTGAGCACTCGAGAGTGCTGAGTAATCACACACCTCGCTGAGGAGAAACAGGTGCCTGGAGAAACGAGACTTATAATTGAGAGAGGAGCTGGAGGTGGGGATGCAGTGTGTGTGTGTGTGGGAGGTTTTTCACCTAATTGCCATCTAACCCACAGCAAGCTTTCCAGGCTTTTTTTTTTCCTGCCAGACATGAACAAACCCCGGCTTTTGTTAGCGCTACGATGTTTTAAAGAGCGCTCTAAATTACAGTGTACAGTTCAGAATTCCAGGTTACATTTGTTTGCTTTAAAAACAATAATACCATGCACAACATTTATGCTTATTCTCTCTCTCTCTCTCTCTCTCGATGCTGAGCAGGTTTCCTCTCTCTGTCCCTGGCTGACCAGATGTCTGTACTGCAATCTGTATGGCTGGAGGTGCTGGTGCTCGGGGTGGCGTATCGCTCTCTCGGCTGCGAGGACGAAGTGGTGTTTGCTGAAGACTTCGTGCTGGACGAGGAAATGTCACGTGTGGCGGGTTTGACCGAGCTCAATGCTGCCATCTGCCAGCTAGCGCGCCGCTTTAGGGCTCTGCAGCTGGAGCGCGAGGAGTTTGTCATGCTAAAGGCCATCGCTCTGACCAACTCAGGTTAGCAACTTCATCAAAGTCTTTACTGCGATAACGGCGTCCTGATTCAGTCTTACACCCAGCATATGATTCGCATTTTCTGTACAATAATGTAACGCATCGGATGTGTAGGAATTTTATTTTCATGCAGGAAGAAACAAGCACATCTGGTGTAAAATAAATCTAATTTGTTCATTCATCTTCAGTAACTATTATCCCTGGGCCTGGATCTGAATGTTTGTGACCTCAAAATCTGTTTTGTTTGGTTAGTAGTGAACACTATGTACCGTAACAAGGTATGAATTAATGACACCTAGAAAGGTGGTCTTAAATACAATTCATTTCATACCTGGATATGGTTCAGGTTAGGTGTGGAAGCTAAGAGGCACCAGGGTTGTTTAGTGGTTTAAGTGTTGGCATACCAATTGGAAGGTCCTAGGTTCAAATCCCAACACCACCAAGTAGCCAGGTTTGGACCCTTGAGCAAAGATAAAATGAGATTTAAAAAAAATTGTATGTTGTTCTGGGTGTCTGCGTAAATGTAACATTCTCGACAAAATATCAATAATGGTAGTAAGTAGGGCGATAAGATATTATCACGATACCCAGGTGCTGATTTGTATAAATATATTCATAATTATAAATATCTTAATTCTTTTTCTTTTTTTTCAGATTTTGTTAAAATTCTAAATAAACTTAGCAATAAATTCACTCCTACCACACTGGATGCTGTGCTGCCTGTCAATACATCAATACAGTGCACCACCTATAGGGTTATAGAGGTGATTTTTTTACGACCTCAAATGCAAACGTGTAAATAAAAAAAAAAAAACGATTTTGAAGTCACCATATAAAGAATTGTGATATGTTGCTGAATTGATCTCTAGTAGGCATAGTGCAAAGGTCGACTTCAAATGTACGGGCTTGTGATCTTGTGAATGCCGTACCTTTTCTACACTGGACTGACAACAGAAGTAAATGCTGCCATTTAAGGCTGATCGCAAACTAAGTGCATACCGCCACCTAGTGTATGGGAGTGTGTCGATACACCAGATGTTCCACGGTAATTAATACTCAGGCAGGGTATGAAGCGATAGTTAAGTTAAGCCTTTATTTGTCACATATACATTACTGCACAGTGAAATTCTTTCTTCTCATGTCTCAGAATACACACAATATTTTCTAACAAAGTTTATTAAATCTATTAGTGATAACTACAAGTAGTAAACATTATTTCTGCATCTGTTTAATCACAGTGAACAATTAATTCAAATACGATATAAAATTCCCAGTTGAATGAATACAGGGATGACCGTACTTGTATGTTAGTGGGAATGGAATATATATAATGTTTATGTTGATACTGAAAATCAAATCTGTTTAGTGTCATTGTGTGAAGAGCTTGTAGTAAATACTAAGCCGGTGTAGCTTAAGAAGTCACACAATGCATCTGTGATTTTCTTGACTTAAACAAAACACATTGTTGTGATTTATGGGTGGCAAAGTTCTAACAGGTGTCACTTTGTTATATGAGCTAGCCTTGCTATATATATATATACCATAATTCATCCTGCTGTTATTTTCCCCAAAAACGTAGTGCAGAAGGATAATCCGCCATGTTCTTTTATGTCCATTTTGTTTTTATATCCACATCAATCCTGTTTTGTAATTGTGTTGTAAAGAAGAAGAAAAAATCCTTCCCACTGGTTATTTTGCCACCAGCAGGTCACCTGCACGCCATCGGTTACTGTAAACAGTCAGCTCAACTGCCCCCCCCCCCCCCCACACCCCCAAAACCTCTCTATGTGCTATGCAAATAATACAAGTCACGTGTGACGGCCATCGATTTCAAAAGCACACCTCGGAGCTCTCACCACCGGATGTGTTGGCACACGTATTCTCCATCGCCTGTTGTCCAAGTCTGGTTTGGTTAGTAGCTCATCCCTATCTTGTTCTTTCCTTCCTTCTCTCTCTCTCTCTCTCTCTCTTTTTCAGACTCGGTCTACATAGAAGACATCGAGGCTGTTCAGAAGCTGAGGGATCTCCTGCATCAGGCTCTGTTAGAGCTGGTGATGCAGCAGCGTCCAGAAGACCCTCAGCGCGCCGGCCGCCTTCTCCTCACGCTGCCCCTGCTCCGGCAGACCGCCAACCGCGCACTCACCACTTTCTACAGTATCAAGACTCGCGGAGGTGTGCCGATGCATAAACTCTTCCTGGAGATGCTGGAAGCCATGATGGACTCCCCCTAGCGTCGAGATACAGAACTGGGTGAACAACGGGTCAGGGAAAGGAGACCTTCTTTTTTTTTTTTTTCTTTTGTAAGATGAAGATTTTTTTCAAAAATGATTATTATTTGTTAAAAGTGCAGCAACTGAAAGGCAAGTCAGAGGTCCCTGTGTTGTTAAAGCTTTGATATCGAGCAGCTAGTCAAGGTGCGTTCTCATTCGTTTGATTTTGATTGGACTTATTTCTCAGATCAGGATATTCACTCGATTGTTGGAATAATTCACTCAAAAGTCACCAGGATATCAAAGTTAGTTAGTGACCATGACAAACGGTTTTTTCTTTTTTTGAATAGATTGCTTTAACAGATGGGACCTTTTGGGATCAGTGGAAAGATTTAGGGGCTTCAGCGTCGCCAGGATTTAAATATTTGGTTACTTGTGGAAATATAGCTAAGCCATACAAAGAAAACACAGCTCAATATACATACAGTAAACGTTAGGTGACCTCCTAAAGAGCCATGTTTAACCTTCTTGCAGTCCCACTTGAGTGTGTCTATGTGTGTATGTGTGTGTGTGTTTGTGTAGACCATTTTATGGACAAGTACTTGCTGTTATATGTAAGTACTCTTGTGACTGATTTACCCAGATCGTTTTGTGGTTCGAACTGAAATATGCAAGACATGTATACAGGAACGTTAGACCTACAGGGTGAACAGGGGATGAAGTAATTCAGGAGTTACACATGACCGGAGCAGAACTCTAGTACATGCAATATATATATTTAAAGCAATACGTACCTGTAGGACAAGTGCAAGAAGTCGGTCGAGCATTTTATTATTTTGTTTTCCGTACAGAGTGGGGCGCTGTTGACCCGAGGATTTTGTTTCGTTTAAGCTCTGTAATGTCATGGTACACGAAGGCGATGCTGTCGAATAGGCCAGCACTCTTCTTCTTCTTCACGCAGGTTCCACAGAGAACTTTGTACATGCATTTGTGTGTGTGTGTGTGTGTGTGTGTGTGCAGTGTGTGAAAGCACTGACGCAATGGTGCATTTAGATCAGGGTTAAAAGAGCCACCTCGGTCCCTGTAGGCCAAGCTGGCTGTGTACATGGAGTCTGCTGCTGTGCTGTGGAAAGACGTTTTATAATCCACCTGCAAGGACTGAGCTCGAAGCTGAAACTCAAGGCTTCACCCGATTTCGCAAGTTCTTCACGTGAACAATACGATATTATACACTGGGAGGCCAGACAGGAGACTGATAACAAAGCTGTTTTAATCGTTATGCCTCTCTCGCTCTGAAAGCCTGACAAGGATCTGATCCAGGATCAACTTGAATCCTCATGATGGACGTGTATGTGGCGTGCGGGCCTCGTCGGTCGCACACTAAATGACTTTCATGACTGTATGAGAGCGTCACTTGGTACAACATGAAGAGCCTCACAATGGGAAAAAAAAACAATGTGTCACCTCACAGCCCATGACCATTCTTGTAATGTTTCCTCGACATCGTGTTGGTTTTTTTGTCTGTTTGTTTGTTTGTTTTGCAGACGTTTGTCTGGTATTATATGCAGTCATTTTCAGAGCCCTACAACTCTGCTACCTTCTTATTAAATTTTTTTTTTTTACTCAAAAGTAGGAAGAAAAGCCAACTGCTGTCCAGGCCAAGGCAGGAAAAAAAATAAATATATATATATATATATATATATATATATATATATATGTGTGTGTATATATATATATATACATAATAAAATCAAACCACTAATCAACAGTTTCAGACCTCTGAGATTGCAGTGTGTCTTCAGGCTGTTTCGCTTTTCACTGTATGTTTATGTGTACGAGGTACACTCGCATCCTGTACGCAATTAATTCCCAGTTCTAAGCTGTGATTGAAATCTTTCTTAGATAATTTCCAACGAGTATAAGCTCATCTCTCCTTGTAGGAATCCCCCCAGCCCCAAAGAGCCATGGGAGTTTCTGATCCTCGAGTACGAGCTTCGGTTCACCTTTTGTGGTTCGTCAGAGTTTGGTTGACTTGAAACGTAGACTTCGAGTGTATTACTCGACTATTACGTGTCCTCGAGCTTGGTACGGAAATAAAGCAATCTGGGTGAATGTTGTAAAATATGACTTTTATTGATTGCTGCCTCTCTTTAAACGCTTTGGTTTTGTCATCGAGTGCTGACAACTGAAGAATAATGAAAGCCAGGGAAAGATGTGTTAACGTGTTTTTAATGTGACCTAATAATAATAATAATAATAATAGCATTGCAGATTTTGGGCAATCAAACACGTGGTCTTGAACACTGATCTACTTCCTCCATCTCTGTCTAGCAAATTTCAGTCCTATTACCTGTTTTCTCTGTTCTGATCTTTCTTGACCTACTTAACACTAAAATACATTTGGGATAGTTTCCTGTATATTTTTATTTTATTTTTTCTTGTCCTGTTTTATATACAGAGATGAACACGTCTCTGTGTTCCTGTTCACGTTGCAGAATGTGTACAAAACTATAGATGTCCATATGGTCCATTCGAAGGAAGATGTAAACTATGTCAATGTTTGTGTGAATAATTCTAATAATAATAATTATTATAATAATAATAATAATAATAATAATAGCAATTATCATTTTAATACATTAGTGTTTTCATCCACTATCAACATTGTATGATGCCATTTTGTAATCGTCGACGTTAGATGAGATTTTGCGACAGCCATCATTTAGAAAAGGAAAAAAAATATCACTTAAAGTCACGGGTAGCTGTTAGTGTGTTTGTGTATATTTATGTAAATGAGCAATACCAGAATTTACCAAAACTCTGTTTTGACCTTTCTCTGTATAGTGACCTACTTGTAAATCAAACCTTAGCAGTAATAACAGTGTTAAAAATCCACAGAAATTATACAGCTTATAAAGTAAAGAACAAATCAATGTTTGTATTTAAAAAAATATTGTATTTAAAAGATTAAATTCTATTTTTTACTCAATTTGCTGATGTTTATTAATATTATTTGATGGTTTTTATTTTCTGTGGGTTTTAGTATAATGATTGTGGATGTCTGTGTGCTATTTTTTTTTCTTTCTTTTTTCGTTTTTCATAAAAAGCTAAATGTTTCTGCAGTAGTGACTCTTTCAGCAGTTTGTTCATATTGAATCACTGTGATTAAAAGGCAAACACTAAAACACCACAGGAATTTAGGGGTATTTTAAGATGTTATTGGTGTCATGTATTTTGTAATAAATTAACACCCGTCAGAATCTTGCCTTTGGTCTGTCCTTTGTCATGAGCATGCTTGTTTTATGTGAAAATGTTATGGGTGTTTTTTTTTGTTTTTTATGTGCTCTGGATATGGGAATGTAGGGACATGCAGTACTCTCACTGTTTAAGCTGAAGGAACATCGTAGAGTTATGGACACCCAGTGAACTAATGATATTTTAAAACACGTATCATATGAAAATGAACTATGTAATAAAGGCACTATTATTGTGATAACAGGCGAAAACTACCAGAAAAAGCAGGGTTTTTCTCTGACGATATCACCTTTATGGACGATCAGGTTTAGCACATTTATTTTTTTGGTGATTTCAAGAGAGCGATATCACACTTTAGAATTTTGAACAAACGCAACTGATACGAAAACTTTCATAAAAACCTGACTATAATAAAAAGTGAACGGGCTCCAAATAGACAGCTAAATACCTGTAGAAATCAAAACTAAAGCATTTTGGATCCATTAAAAAAACAGAATGATTAACTTATAGACAGCTCGCATCAATGCTTGCTGATATATAAAAGCTACCAGGGCTGTTCAAGTCAAATCGGGACTTGTGATGACATTTTTCATGAATCAAGGTCTAAAATCGGTTTCAAGCACAGTATGGTGATGAGACTCTAAGCCGCAGTAAAAACAATTGAATGGTGCAAACTAAGAATGAAGAGTATCCATGAATGATCCTGGCCAAGCTGGCTCGTAGCCCCACTGCAGTAGAACCTGACCTCACTCCAAGCCTTTTCCTCATATATGGGTCATTTAAGGAGTTCCTGGGAGGCCAGCGTTTCATCTCCAAAGCAGTCAGTCCGACCATAGATGCGGTATACTAAGAAAACGTTCTACGCTGATGGTATCCAAGCGAAAGGCTGAGATACCGTAAGTGCATTAGTGTAGCAGGAGGTAGTTAATAAAGGTAGTTTATTAATAAAGTTAACTCTCATAACTGTTGTTATTCTGTACAATCAAAAGTCTCAGTTTGACTTGAACATCAGTTGTATGGAAAATTGAGTAAGAGACTGTTAACAACTTTACAGTCATTCATGTCAGTTTTGATGAACCAAAAAATATACAACTGTGGTTGTCGGTTGTACAGTTAAAGTTCTCATTATGATGATTGATGTAAGCATGAAGTAAAGCTCATGACCTGTATCTCTAAGATTTTATGGGAATTAGGTTAAGGAAATGGAGAAAAACTAAGGACGAAAGAAAGAAATTATAATCCACCTTACTTTCTCAACTTTTTTTTCCTGTTCATCACAATTTCACAATTTTTTAGATTAAAAGCTCTGTGTCAGTGCAGCTATAGGAATCTCGGTGGCTAATGGAACTACAGAAATCTGGTGAGCAAACAAAAAAAATAGACTGTTACCTTCTTAATCCCCCTTATCATGTGTTGGACATCAGGCTTTGACAAGCACTCTCCACCTACCCGTCTTGTGCTGTCTCTGCTATTCACCACATATAAAACTCATCTCTTTTAGCTCTACCTCCAGAGTCCTCCACCTCCCAGGCTGTTATCAGCTGATCTTTCTTCCTCTTTCCAGATGGAGCAATCTTCCTTATTCGTTGAAGGTCCTTACCAAGTACGTGTCCTGTCCCAAGGTTTCTCTTGCACTTTATTTACCTCCAGCATAACCACACAGCATAAATTGTGTCCAAAAGAATTTTTTTGGCAAACACCTTCTGAGTAAATCTTATAAGAGGATCTTACAAGGATGTACTCACAGTGTGGTTGGGAGGAGATGTTCTCATATGACAGTGGTGTCCAATCTTCTCCAGAAAGGGCCTGTGTGTGTGTGTGTGTGTGTGTGCGCGCGTGTTTTTCTTCCAACTAGGCAGAGGCCACATCTGATTGAAATTATTGAAAAAATCATTGAAACCTGCACAAGTGATGTCCCACTTGTGATTTGCACGAATGAAGGGGTGCGTGCAGTGACTATTTATGTATTTATTTATTTTGTGATCTGAGGGTAGCTGGTGCCGAATCAAAAATTTGACAAACAAGAAAGGTGAAAGTTTCTTATAGAGAATTGTTATTGGTGATGAGATATGGATTCATCACTACGAGTCTGAGAGTAAATGGCAGAGTATGGAACGGAAACATCCTCAATCGCTGACCGAGACAAAGTTCAAAAGTCAACCGTCAGCTGAAAAATTCATCAATGCTTACAGTTTTCTGGGCCAGTATTGGAACATTAACAGGAAAAAGGTTCAACAATCAACAGTGTTCGATGCTTATTTAAGAGCTGAAGCCTAAACTTCGGGGTTAAACACGGACGACTGCTATCCAAGGGTTGTGATCTTCAGGGGCGTCGCACCCGTGGGGGATGTGGGTGTTTTAACAGCCACACTTTTCCCGGTGAGAGGGTTCAACACC
>JAQQZS010000011.1:5398148-5418326 GCA_030068045.1 Platyallabes tihoni
CTCGTGCCCGAAGCCTCCTGGGATAGGCTCCAGGCCCCCCGCGACCCTGATCATAGGATAAAGCGGTATAGAAGAAGGAAGATAAGGTAGACAGAGTTAGATGGAGACAAATGGTCCGCTGTGGTCACCCCTTTATAGGGAGCAGCTGAAAGAAGAAGATTGAACAGCGAGGGGCGATCAACACTCTCTCACCTCCCTTTTTCTAATCTACACCTGGATGTACAGTATCTCTGGAATCGTCAAGTGCTTGGACGTTAGCGCTGTGTACTGTATGTGGAAGCCATGAGGATGGTAACAGTAAGGGAAAGATGAAAAGTAACACCACTAACACCTCATGGGAGTAAACGTACGTAAAGGCTATTCATTGATCAGTAGTGAGGTTTCCTCTCTTGGTCAGCACAAAGGTAACTTGATGCACGCGGATGGCTTCAACAGAGATCATTAAATATTAAGTATTGTAATTTGTTTAGTGCCACGCCAATACCTGAAACCTTTCCGTTTCATTCTAGGTGCGAATGCTGGCCGATCCCACAGGAGCCTTCACCGCGGTAAGGTTTGTTTTGTTTTTGATAAACCTACCGTTCTCATTAACAATGCAGACGACAGGAAATTGTATCGAAATCTCCATGCAAACGTGTCTCACCTCTACCTGTCTGAACCCTGGGCCGCGGTTTACAACGTCTACGCCGCCCCTACTTCCTGCTTTGATGTGTGAACGTGATGTAAGTACAGATGTCTTTTTTTATTTTTTCAGGCAGTGGATCTCTTTCTGGACAATGATGAACTTTTAAAGGTGCTCGGTAACAAGAGATCCAAGAGGTAAGAGTTATTTTTGGGGGGATATTTCTGCTTGTCTAATGATAAATTGTTACCTGGCAACAGTTAAGCCCTTTTAAGCTGCTAAATAATTCGGAAGGGAATAGTTGTTTAATTCTTTACGCAAAGTGGGCAAATAGGGAATCGGCACAGCTTAAAGGTTCATGGGTAGGTAAAAAGTTTTCAGAAACCCTAAAAAAAAATCTATATTCACAGCTTACACCAGAAAATAAGGCTGTGTTCACATTACCAACCTGAAGTGATTCGAAATCCGATTATTTTACCCTAATGTGACACAAATCAGATTTCTTTTTTAATGGCTGTCTGAACATACAAATCCGATGTTTTTCAGATTGGATCCGATTCACTTTTTTAAAATTTTTTTTACATATCTGTTACACGGTCATGTGACTTGAATGAGAATGGTCAGATTGGAAGTCATGTGACATTTCATAGCAGTAGCTGTTTTTTCACATTCAGTCCATGATACTCATGAATTTTAAACATTCAAAAAATTATTAATGAGACTATTTTGCTTCCATACATACAACGCAGCCCAGATGTCACATGTGGGACTCATACAGGCTTTAAACAGCAACTTTGAGACTAGAATTCGAATTTACTCTAGCACAGAGAGCTGAAAAATACGTCTTGCAACACTGAATCAGAGCCAAAATAGGGCTAAATGATCTAAGAGAAATGAGTGTGCTGGGGTTCAAACCCAATATTTCCTGTTTGCTAGACAATCATTGTAATAGCTTTGCCTAGACTACAGCATTTAGAATTCATAACAATGCTTCTCAAATGGTCTGTCTCCAGCACTGGGGAGTTTTATTTATTTATTTTTTTAAAGAAAATATTGCTATTGCACAGACTGCAAAATAGTCACTCTATCTGATTTGCTTCTTTATATTAAATCGTAAGGGCAAATCTGAGTATTAGATGCGACATCATTACTAAACATAAAAGCTCATCAGGATTCAATGTGCAAACGCAAGGGAAACTTTGTAGGGGTGGAGGCATACATTTTGGAGCATTTAATTACAAGTGTAAGATTCCACGTTATAAAACTTCCACGTATTGTGTAGATACGTGATGGTCGTCGAGGACGGCGTGGTGAAGAAGCTCAGCGTGGAGCCTGATGGTACCGGTCTCACCTGCAGCTTGGCCTCCAACGTCCTTTCTGGCCTGCTCTAAAAGCACCAACTTCTATACTTCAACAGCCATGGGGCTGGGGACTACTCCGTCCTTACTCTGACTAAGCTCTGGTCACAGATCAATATTTTCAGCTCTTGTATCAATAAAATTAAAACGCAACCTCAGCCAGAATGCAACAAAGAAAGAAAGCACAGCAGTACTGTATTAGAGGATGTTATATGGTTCAGTTAGATATATACGCACAACGTGACCCTTGTACGCACATTAATCTGAAATGCTGTACTGCACAATATCGTTTGTTACCTTTATCATATAATTGTTAAAAATAAACAAACTTGCAGTCTGGTGAATGTTTTCTCAGCTTCATTATGACCCCAATAATGCAACCAAGACATCAGGATTGACTTCAAAAAATATTTAATCAAAACAACATTTAGGAAGAAAGTATACAACAAGAGAAATTATGCATAGTCTACATTTTTGTACAGAATAGGTAGCTGGTAAACATTGTAGTGAATCGACATCAAAAACCATGTAACTGAGCAATTAAATCAACGATAATTACAACAGCTACAAACACAAATCTAAGCCTTGTTCCGAAGCTCATCAGACAAAACATTGTTAAAAAAAAAAAAAAAAAAAGAAAAGAAAAAAAAGTTCACTTTATGAAAGCGACATCTGGGATCTTTCCTTGGGCCTGAAAACAGAAGAAATGATTAGTGAATATCACGAACAATTAATTATTGTACTGCAATATTTGCACATTTGTCTATTCTAGAAATAAACAAATGTATAACATGACTGATTACCTTAAGGTCTGTGAAAATCTGCCCGGCCCGCTCAAAATTCCAGTCGTTGTCTTGCAAGCACCTGTAAAAAGAAAAGATGTACCTATGTTACAGATGTATGTGTTTTGTTGAAATTAACAAAATGAGTACAAATCGGTAAAAAAAAAAAAATTTTTTTTTTAAATTTTTAAAAGGCCTTCTCTGATTTCCTAAATTAGTATTCCAAGAAAACAATTCCTACAGGATAATATCTGTAGGCCAGAAAAGAAAGCAGCATATTATGTAAAAGACCACTCCTTCAGACAAAACAAAATTTTTTTTTTTTTTTTGAAAAGCCAACTACATTATATTTGTGACACTTCACAGTGAGCAGAACCACTTTGAGCATGTAGATAAAGTTACTCTGCTTGGTTATTCTGCATGAAAATGCACATCTAATTGGATCAGAGTTAAATGATTTAATTCAAAGTAAACAGTTAATGTCTAACATGGTTTGAGTGACAGGTGGATCTTGGACTACTCCTCCATGCAGAACACTCACTCACTCACTCATCATCTATATCGCTTTATGCTGTATTCAGGGTCACGGGGACCTGGAGCCTATCCCAGGAGTCTTAGGGCACGAGGCGGGGTACACCCTGGACCCTGGGTGCCAAACCCTCGCAGGGCACACACACACACACACACACACTACGAGCAATTTGGGAACGCCAGTTAGCCTAACCTGCATATCTTTGGGAGGAAACCAGAGTACGCGGAGGAAGCAGGGGGAAAACATGCAAACTCCATGCACACAGAGACGGGAATCGAGTCTGGTCGGGAATCAAGCCCAGACCCTGGAGGTGGCAAGGGGACAGTGCTAACCACTACACCACCGTGCCGCCCCCTGCAGAACAAAGTTCCTTTAATTTCATATTGGTGAAATTAATGCATCAGTTACAAAACAATTTACTGAAGCAATAATCCAAAATTTATTTAATTATAGCCGAAATCAATTATATAAAAAAAAACATAAAAAAAATAAATCTAACAAGATATCCAGATTGATATCCTGATATTGTGTTGCGAGTTAAATCTTCTAAAATCTTACTTCTGAGACCACTCCAGATTCATGCCTGACTGCTGGGAGAAAGCAGAGAGCATTTCCTGTTGGGTGGCAGACAGCGTGGGCACCGGGCTGCTGGAGGGTGTCGGGGCGGGAGCTACGAACGCTCGCCGAATCTCCTCTGTTGTGGCGTTTCGGATAAACATCTCATCGTTCACGATGCACATCCTGCGGATTCAGGAAACAAAAAGCACACATCAGCAGTGGTATATGGTAGCTGTGTTCTGTAGATCATTAAAACGTTTTGAGAGGAGGGCCTTACGTTCCATTTCCAGGGGACACGGCGATGAACACCCGCGAGAAAGCTCTGAACAAGTCACGGGAGCTGCCATCCGCTGGAGAAAACATGATAGGAAAAATCAGGTTGTAACAGAATTGCCGGCGATACTTCAGCATTTTTTAATGAACTTCTAAATTATGTAAGGAATTCATACCTTCTTTGAACACTCCACTGACCGTAAAAGACAGCAACGTGCTCTGGGGGGGAGGATAAGAGGAGAAAACCAAGTTAAACAGCTGCTAAGTGAAGTGAGGCTATGTGTGGTACTGTGGAGTTCACTCACTGTGTAAGTGTTGACGTCGACATTAAACGACGCGATGTCATGCTGGGTCTTGGGAAGCTCGTTCAGAAATGCGACCACGTTCAACCGGGTGTGCTTCAGCAAGCGAAACCTTGTAGCTGGCAGACCAGAACAATAAAGTATTACCTTATAATGGATTGAGAGCAAGTTAAAGGTCACAGGTTAAAGGCTGATTGGGCTTCTCCTTCAAGTCAACTACAGTCCATCTACCCCACAGAATAGCACGCGCACCACCCCAGAAACGTAAAGCGACGCAGATTCCAGGCTTATTATTATTCGGGTTAAATTGAGGGCACGGTTACTTAATTCATGCTCTCACGCAGATCTCTGATTTAATATGGGTTTATTTTGAACTTGGACTGAGACATGTTGATATGCATTTGAGTTTTGACTGTTAAACATAACCATGTCTTAATCTTTCAGATGCTTTAAATGTGTTCAATATTCAAAGTTTCGTATGCCAGAAAAAGACGGACTTGACATTCACATTTTCTAGATGTAATGTAAAAACTTAATATCATCGCTGTTTTTTAAAATGGTAGTTGAAAAAAGAAAGGCAGTTAAAAATACAAAAATACTTGTTTATTGCAGTTTGGTTTGAGAGAATATAGTCTGGTGAAGTTCAGGGTATCTGCATTACAAAATAACCTCACCAGAGTGCCGCTCAGCACAGTGGCATAAAAACCACCTAGTGGTTTGGCGGTGTAATTACAGAGCGACCAACGCAGAAGTATAAACCACTTGTGTAGATTCCGTGTTGACTTGACGCAGAAGCATAAATCAGACCCAATTTAAAATTTGCCATGCAACAATAATAATCCAATATTCGTACTGGCATCCTTCACTCGCTTGATGTTACGACTGTCCTTCTGGTACTCTCCCAAACCGCTTCTACAAGAGCAATAAAACAAAGTTATAATCTTCAGTACAACAGAACGAGTAGTTTTAGATATTAATACAAATAAAAAATATTTACACAAATGCCCACTACTGACCAGATAACTGAACCCTTTTCCTCACACTTGGTGTAGAAAAGACAAGCACGTAATTGCACTAGTGTATAAACACAAAGCCAGATAAAAAAAAAATGATATATTTTACCTGGTAGGATTCTGTGTGGAGGAAGGGATAATGAGGGAGAACGTTGCTCCATCGTGATAAGCGTCAAGCAGAGGTTGTCTGTCTGCCGAGTCGTATATAGTGTAATACCTTAGACAAGAGAAACTCACTTAGCTCCAGTCATGCTTCATATTTATAAATTTAAACTTAAAAGTTGCTGTAGTAACGTACTGTTGCAGGAAGCATGTGATGAGGCCCTTCAGTTCTTCTGAGCCAAAGTAACTGGGCTGGATTGAAAAGGACTCTAGTTAGCTCTAGTTAGTATATTTAAACAATATACAGTACATGCTAACAGAGAGATGTTGAATAAATGGTTCACAGTCTGGTAAAGGTGCTAAATCCTGGCCACTAATTACATTTCAAAATCCATGTTATAAATTAAACCTGTTTTGTCCACAAACTCAACAACATACTTTGATGTTAAAATCGGCAAATTTTGTCAACACTTAAAAATGTTGAAGGTTCACGGAAGGGGTGAATACTTATTACTTACATGAGCCATATTTATTGTATTTGATATTATTTTGAAGAAATACTAAAGATAACAAATGACACCCTAAAATGAGCCTGACACCCCTGTGTTAAAAAAACAAAAAAACCCAGAACGAGCATAACATTATTAACAGGGTTACCTTGCAGGGAGGAAGAGCGGCAGGAGCAACCTCGAGGTCAAAGCCTATGGGAGGAGGAAGATCGTGTCCATCCTGTGGCAGAGAGACGAAACAGTAAAAAAAAAAAAAAAAAAAGTGACATAACACCTTCGGCCTACATTTAGAAACAGTGAAGTGAATTACAAAAATGAGTCATGTCGAGGTCTAATCTCAGGAGGTGCATTTCCACTGAAATTCAGGAACCTTTTGAGGAACCGGAGGAGTCTGGAACCGTCCAGAATGAAGACTAACCAATGCACAAGATACCAAACTTTAACATATCATTGCTGTTTTGCACAAGGATGAGTTACATATGATGCGCATGCGCAAATTCAGTCTTATTTTTTTTGGAGACAAGGCACATATGCAAATTGGGCATTAGTTGACCCACTGCTTGCATTTGAAACATTCCACTGTGTCAGTTGTGCCAATCTATACATAAACAAGTTATATAAAGCAGATAAGTTCCATGAACAAGTTCCTAAAAAGGTACCTGTGGCAGAAATGCACCCAAGGTTTTTACCACTGATACACCTGACTAAAGCAGTAGTGTGCAGAGCCTACCAGTTTGAGCAGCCTGGGGAACCTCTCCCGTACGGCACTGTCCAACAACCACAAAGACAGAAGACAAGAGAAAGTCACCGTTATTAAAGGAAACAAACAAACAAACAAACAAAAAAAAAACAACAAAAACTAAACAGGAGATATTTCCTCCAGCTGGCCACATACACCACTGGCAGAATCACGCTGAAGACTCGAAGCGAGACCATTTAATCACTGAGCGTACAAAATGAAACATTTACTTCAATAAAACATAAAAGGCTTTACAAAATGCATGACTTACACCTGAGGTGAGATGCTTACTTATGCAATCTGTTTTCTGCTAGATATATTTACGGCAGACAAACACTCTTCAAATAATTGTAATGAAGTCACGAAGACATAGCAAATCTCTAAGCCACAGGTCAATAGTAATAATAGTATTCATAGTGCTGGTATGTTCCCCCACCCCAACAGGAATGTAGTACTTACCCCTCCTCAATACTCACCATCAGCCCCCTACGCGCCGGGAACACACTGACAAGCAGGCTCTGAGGGGTGGGGGTGAGGGAAAGGGAGTGTGTGGGGTAGAGGTGGTGGACACGATCAGTACTTTCAGGCACATAGCGAGTGGACTGAGGTCTCTCGGGGGCCGTGGTGAGTTCAGGTCAACATGTTATTACTACATAAGCGTTTTGAGTCAAATATGAACCAGCTGCATGTAGGCCAATGCTGCATGTAGTATTCTCAGTCCTTAATATATCCACTGTGAAGTGACCAACATATTTTGGGGGGGGAAATCTATGATTTACCAATACACATAGCTGCAAGAACTACTGTGAGTGTCTTTTCTTTTTAATGAATATTTCATCAGATTTATAAGCAGGTCTTAAATAATTTAAAAATGATTCCTAAGGAGCACCCTATCCTTGTTGATGGATGCCACTTGAAACAAGCTGAGAGGAAAAAGTGACTTGAAGAGAAGAAATTTTATGGGACAAAAACAAATAACAGTATGGAAAGTACAGAAATAATAGCAGCAATGAAGTTGAACTCTGAGCCTTTATAGAGAGTACTGCTATTGCTCACAAATCTGGCGAGGCAAACTACAAAAAGACAATATGTTAGCCTAAATCGTATATCCTAACATTTTTGGACCCAACCACAGCATTTAAAAATGGCCGGGTTCTCTTTCAAGAAAACAAAAAGAATTGGAGCTAAATTTTGAACGCCCTAGTCAGTTACAGCTAATTTTTATCATACTGCATCTTCACAATGTTATTCATTATATACATGATGCTTGGTCGAAACTTGATGAGAATATGTCCACAAAACCCACATTCCAGTGTTCCTCATTTTTGTAACAGACAAGAGAGCATTCGATTTGTTTAATTGTCCACGTTACTGTCCGTGCACCATAGACATGGAGTTCCAGTTTTGAGCCTCAAACCCCTCATTGGAGTTTTAAGGGTCCCAGCATTGCTGAGAAACACTTGGCTTGAAGGCTTTTCTTAAACCCCCCCCACTCGCTTTCCTCCTCCACCCGAAAGCTTTCCTCAGTGCAGTTTTCACAACCCAAATCTCTAATCTTCTTCTCTCCTAGGGATCTTCATCGTTTTTATGTTGGGTTCTGTGGCCAGCTTTGCGACTGTGCCTGCCTTAGGTTGTCCCGAGTTTATGGTGGGATCTTACCCGTCTTTGGCTAACCAGCCTTCGTCACTGGCCACACTCAGCAATCTTGGGTCGAGAGCCCTATTTGAAGGGTGGAGGGGATGGAGGTGGCACCATTACAGAGCGGTTGAGAAATCAAGCACATTTCATTGTGCATAAAACTTTCCGCACATGCATTTTTTCCCTTCTCTTAGGGTTAGGTCGGCTTAGGGCCCGATGCTCCCGCAGGGTTAAGAGGCATTGGGCGTCGAGTGGTTGGATGGCTCTGCTTTATAAATGAGCTAAAAATAAGCAAAGTTAAAGCTATACATCTTATATCTAATATCTTGCACTAAACTGTCTACTTCTAGTAATAATATAAATGTTACAGCATAAGCAGTAACCTATAAAGACCAACAGAGTAAACTGCACTGTAGGAAAGATAAAGAAAAAATATAGTACGGAGAACTGAAATGGCAAACAGGCTGAGAGCATATGAAGAAAATGTAACAGATAAGCAAGAAGCTTTTATCCTTTATACTTTACAACATATGTCTACAAATAATTTATAATATGTAGTACTACTCCAAATCCAGGAATTTACTGCAGGTTTAGTGTTTTTGACAGCTTGGTTTTAGATTTCATGACGGAAAATGGTTAAAACCGGGTCATGAGTGCATCAAGTTCTGTTTTTAAGCGATATGATTGTTCTTGCATTAATGATGGGCGAGTGGACAAAAACATCCCTTACCCATAGACATGTTCAGGATAGACTGTGTATTTCATTTCCTTGGTTTACTTTTTAAAGATTTGCTATGAACACAATGAATTGACAATTGTAAAACAAGTTATAGTAGGAACAGGCAACAGTATTGTCATAATGGATGAACACCCAGTCAGCTGCTTGTTACCCTAAACCAGTGTTTCTCAATTATTTTCTGTCATGCCCCCCTAGGAAGAAGTAAAAAATCTCGCACCCCCCCGCGTGACTTTAATAGTTAAGTGACGGCGCGCGACTTCAGAGCATGCGACGGGGGGTTGGGGTTGGTTGTCAACGCGCGAGTTCAGAGCATGCAAAGGGGGGGGGATTTGCGCAAGTTCTCATGAGAGCGCTACTGTCCCCTAATGTAGTGGAGTGGTATTGCACTTTATTCTAGAAAAGTGAAAAAAAAAATCAAAATAGAAAAAAAGCATGTTCCCCGAGCTCAAACGCGCCCCCCTTGAAGGAGCCTCACGCCCCCCCTGGGGGGCGCGCACCACTATGTGAGAACCACTGGTTTAACGCCATGCCACACCATTGAGACTAAAAAAAAAAAAAAGGACACAAGCAGCACTAAATCAGTCGAGCATGAATATTTCACACTTGCGTCTCTCTCTTTAGAGCGGGCTCATTATTTACTATCTGCTGTTATGGATAAATTATGAAGCTTGCTCAGCTTGTGCGCATTTTAATTAAGCGAGGCCCACTTTTCATCAGATGCCAAGCAGCAGGACTGGAGCTCGGATCTGCGCTGGCAGTCCTTGAGCACTGCTCGGGGATGTTCCTGTTAAACACCGTACACTTAAATACCAGCGCAGATCTGGAACACTTTGATGTGACGGAGTATGATCAGGCTGTCGGGGACGTGTCGTGGCGGCGGGGTGATTCTGGTCGTTCCAGAAGACCGCTCCAAAATCTATTAAAACGTGTTGACAAAATTTCACGAAATTATTAATTGTTCAGATCTCTGGAATTTAGTAGCGAAAAATGGACACCTACTATAGAAGCGAATCTTATTGGGAAGAGTGAATTTATTATAGATAATAATAAAAAACTTGGTGTCGTTTGTGAATCAGACTTAGTCTTGTGTACAGGATAAGCAGCACAGCAGATGAAGATGAAAAATCTGTTTAGTTATGTATTCTGAGTCTATAGTGTGGCAAATCATATCTAAAAATGGATTTATTTATTTATTTATTTATTTGGTTAGTTAGTTATTATAACTTTTTTTACTTTATATATGTTTGCATTTGAGGTGTTGTATTTCCTTTATAATCCTCACACACTGGAAGTCAGCACAGGGGATAACCATAAAATAGTGATACTTACAGAATGTAAATGCAAATCAAATTGGCACCTACGTTCCATGATAATTCCATATTAGGTGGCCCCTGGTGATTCCCATCCCAAATATCACTCACTCATCATCTATACCGCTTCATCCTGTATTTAAGGTCGCGGGAACCTGGAGCCTATCCCAGGAGGCTTAGGGCACAAGGCGGTATACACCTGGTGAGGGAGCCAACCCATCACAGGACACACACTATGGGCAATTTGGGAACGCCAATTAGCCTAATCTGCATGTCTTTGGACTGTGGGAGGAAACCAGAATACCCGGAGGAAACCCACCAAGCACAGGGACAACATGCATACAAAGACAGGAATCGAACCCTGGACCCTGGACTGGCGACTGTGCAAGGCGACTGTGCTAACCACTACACCACCTACGCCCATCCCCAATATATTTTATATTATAATCCATAAGATTCATTCATTCATTCATTCATCTTCTATACCGCTTTATCCTGTGATCAGGGTCGCTTGGATTAACTCTTTTTTGACTAATTGTGTAGTTTTGTCTTTAGTTTATATTCACATTCACATGGTGTTGAAGCGTTACACCCTCTTAGTTCCTTAGTCGCGCAATTTTGCTCCTGGTCACTGCCAATGGTTAATTCAGATGAATTGTGCTATAGTGACAAATTATTTCTGACCTGTTACATCAAATCAGGTTTGTATGTATTCCTGGTTCAATAAGCTCCATTGTGATAGCAATGAAGTACTGTATATTACTGTCATATTTGGTTCCTGAGATATGGCCACAGAAAGTTTGTTTAGGGAAAGAAATGTCGATAACCTATTTTTAGAATATTTAAATCAAGATTTTGTAAGACAGAGGTGACCCTCGTCCACATTGTGACACCAGGACAAATAATGTTTCATAGTGAAAAAATGCATTCACTACGGTGACGACTGGAGATAGATAATGTTCATGAAAGTGCTTTGAAACAATAATTAGGATTAAACCTTTCTCAATTCAGTTCAAGGTCGATTTGATACATTTCAACTATAGCACACTATTGATCATAGGTCAGAACTAATCTGTGTGAAGTAATACCTGACTTGATATGATGGGTCACATTTGGTTTGTTTGAGTTTGGAGTGATTCCAATTTGACAATAGCTTGTGTAATTAACCACGCACCTTGAACTGGCACATTACGCAGTGATGTCAACGCAAGATGAAAATCTTCACAGTGAAGCATGATGGTGGTAGCATCACATTCTGGGTTACCTTTGATTATTTTTTTTGATTACCTTTCAGTCACTGACTTTTAGTGTGCATTTTGGATTTAATGCTGCTTCATGGGTTGTTTCAAATATGCAAAATATTTTGCTATATTCAAACCCTAGTTTCATCTTTTCCAAAACTAACTCATCCAAGTTTTAATACTATCTGATCCTGTTTTATTTAGATTTGTGTGATAAAGTCTAGGGCCTTCACACTTCAACTATGTTTAAGTAAATGTGTGACTTTTTTATGCCAATTTGTTGCGCCAGAATTAATTTAAGGGTTTCATGGCAGGTTCTGCAAATGATACTCAGTTTTATTTTCAGCTTTTTTTTATTAACGAGCCAGAGAAATGGATGGTAATGTGTGAAAGTTCCATGGGAACGAAAATGACTGAGGAAACATCTGCAAGCTTATTGCTTTTATAATTAAGAGTACCCAATCCTGCTTTCTTGGCTTCTTGTATTTTTACTCAGCCTCCTCATTTATTTTTTTATTTTTTTTTTTTTTAATAAGTGATCGAGTGTTCTCCAGCCGTCTGCCTGAGCCCATGAGCTCTTGCTCAAACATGCTCCTCACGGGTTCAGAGCTTTGGAGGACAATGGTCGAGCTAGAGGATCCTGCCGAGGTCAAACCCCAGTGCGCGTCTCATCCTCCTTCTGTCTTAAGCCGATGCACAATCAGTGTAATCAGCTTAAGTTGTGGGACGCTCCTTAGTCTACCACCCAGGTCCAACCTTGCTCTCTCTCTCTCTCTCTCTCTCTCTCTCTCTTGCCATTGAATTAGTTTATTAAATGAGCCTTTTGTATTTTAATTAAATGCATGTCAGTGTACAGTATATCATAATTATTCCAATGTTTTTTTTTTACTGATAACAGAAGGAAAATAAAAATCCTGGTGTGTTATAGAAGTTTTAACACATCACTGTTGTTTTAATGAGTTGTTTGTACATTATTGTGGTATAAGAAGGAATTAAGCACATTAGGACCTACTGTTAGAACTTAATCAACTTTGGAGTGGCTTCAGGTCAGGCTCATAGACTGTATAAAAAGAACTGAACAGGTTCTAGGTTTTCTGTAGAGCGGATTTGAAGGTGTGGGAGCGCTGGACGTGGAGCAAAGAACGCCTGGCTGTTGATTGAAACATGGATACTTACCTCATGCAAATGGGAAATCTAGATATGGAGACTGAAACCATTTTTTATGCCATGCTGAAAACATTTTATAGTTTATTTCTGTTTTTAGAGGTCTATGGGGATTGGCTCACTTTTGGAGCCATCATTTGAGGAACTGCATGTTTTGGAACCTCCGTGTTTAAATAGATTTTCACAACTGGAGGTCGCCTGTTGATTACAGCGTGACATCATTGATTATTTTCCTATTACAGAAAGCCACTTATTCCTTAATTAGATAAATAAGAAAAGAAACTATTTTATTATGTAAGAATTAATTAACCTCACAATTTGCTTTAGTTTGGGAACAACTGTAAATGCTGTTGATGTTTATTTTTCTTTCTTATCAAGTCATGCTAATTAACGGCTGTACGAATTCGAACGCATCTTGGTTCTCCGTCTTTCTCAGCGGACGTGTCTGAATCGCGTTTCCACTAAGTGAGCGCTCCAGTGTGACCTCGCTCCCCACAAAACCACTCAGCCAACTCTTAATAAGCGCAAAACATTTTGAATGGCACTGCCAAGTGCTTCATTCTCTCTTCTGCTGTAGAGACCTAGAGAGAGTGTGAGAGAGCTTCCTATAAAGGAAACAAAAGTTTCTCAGATTTGAAAAAATGAAACATTCAAGAGGATCAGGGTTTTTTTTTTTCCAAGAGGCTTCGGCTTCATTTATTGTAACAAGTTTTTACTTTGAAGGGACTTGATTGACCGATATGAATATTATTCTTTGACTCTAAACGCTCTACACACTCTCCAACAGTTTGGAGTGATTACTGTTCAGAGTAAATGGTCCTGAATAATACTACACCACATCAGCAACTTCGAGCAAGGTTACTAAGATGACTTATTAGACAATCCAGCTTTAGTTGTAGTAGCAAAATATTACACACAGCCTCACATGCACCTTTTCTTTTACATTGTCAATAACTATCGATCGGATCTTTCTTAAAATTGATCTGAAACACTGAAAGTTTTAACCCTGGTATCCTTGGGCGGTTGAGCTGTTAGAAGATAAGAAGGTGGGTTGAGGTCTTCTCTATTCTTCTAGGTCTTCCCTAACAAAAAAAATCAACTAATTAACTGCCTGATCGTTAGTTTTGATTATGCCATGCAGTGTGTGAAAATGATTCTTCATGCTCCCAGAACCACTCTTTCACAATTTGAGTTCTAGAATATGGTGAAGCCATCCATTGTTGGCATAATCTGGTCATTCAGTACACATTACGTTGCTGAGTCTAGACCTGACCAACTGTATGATGGGTATATCGCTCAATGCACTTCTTTCCTTATCCTGATGCTCTGGAATAGGGGCAATCTGAACTCATCAGACTACATGACCTTTCCATTGCTCCGAAGTCCAATCTTCATGCTCTCTAGCAAACTGAAGGTTTTTTTCTTATTATTAATCACACTAACAAGTGTTTTTTATGGCCACACAGCTGTTCATCCCCGATCCTGTGATTTCTCACCACATTGTGTGTATATAAAAATGTTCTTACTTTCACTATTAAAGATTGCTCTGATTTCTTCTGTTCATATCTTTTAGGATGAAACTTCAAGTGCGATCTCCAATCACAGCCATTGGCTGTGGTCTTAGATCTTAGACCTCCTGGTTTTAATGAGGTCTTAACCCCATTTCAGTCATCGCTTGATGAAAACCTCAACGTTGCTTGACATTTTCAGGTTGACTTGTTTCCATGTAGGTTCTATAAGGGTTGTGGTTATCATTTGAACTAGATTCCATATGATCAAATCATGCTTATTTTCTTACGCATTTTAGAAATAGGAATTTTGTTAGCATGACTTCTAACTTCTAAGATCCGATGGAAAAAGTCAGCCTATCCAATTGATTTTATCTCCTTTCCATTGACTTGCTTCGATGTATTAATTAGCTAAGCTCGCCTAACTCGCATAAACAGGTTAAGTTTGGAATTCTTTGAGTTATTTACATTTTTTTTCAGTTTCCTGGCAACCATGTTCTCACCACTTTAACCACTTAAACAGCAAGCATATCGCGTCGCCATAGTTTCTGGCTGTGTTCGTCTGATTAACTCTAATGAACAAACTTTGCACTTCCATCCATGCCCCCTCTGTTTATCCCTCTTGGAAAGTCTCCTACTGTGCTACAGATGAGCTTACATATGCGCAAACATTTATATGCATTTAAACATCCCCCGGGACCAATTGATGGGCTTGTACGTCTATTTATTTGCTCAACCCTTCTTTATAGTCATCAACTCCATTAACTACCGGGCATTTTCTCACTATTAGGGTAAATGTTATTGCTATTTTTCTCTTCTACTTTAAGCCATAAATTCTTCCTTTTCTTCTAGGAATGCAATATATTATATATATTTTTTTTTTCTTTTTCATTTTACAGTAAGCTACAACTGCCAAGCAAAAATAGATAGATAAATAAATAAATGAAAGTTTTTAAAAGACAATTTAAAATAGTAGACAACATAGACAAGGGGGAAAGTGTGTGAGTGACTGAGAGGCAGAGGAATAATAAATGATATGATGTGTTGGCGAGAATGTAAAAAGTGGATATGTCTTGAAGTTGAATCTTTCTTATAGTCAGAGAGCAGCAGGCTTGTTTATTTCATTATTAAGTTAAATGTTATTGCTATTTTCCAATTCTATTCTCAGAAAGCCAGTACATAAAAAACATGCATTTACAAAAAGAAAAAAAAAATAAAAACAAGCATAAAATCCACAGAGGCAGAGTGAGTGAGAGTAAGGCAAAGTTAGAAAGGAAAAGAGATAGCATGAGCGCGGAATGATAAGAAGTACCAGTGAGGTATCTCGCAGGCCTCGGGCGCTTAACGTACGTGTCAGCTCCCGTGGCAGGAGGCTAGCGAGGATCTTGACAGGATCTGTCTTCAGGGGAACATCCACCTCTGATTAGATGCTCCTGCTTGACCTTCATGCCCTGCTGCCTGGCCCTGGCACCTGGACAAACCAGGCTCTCGCACTGCCCGCCTGGGAGCCCGATTACGTGATGTTGGAGGCTGGAAATGACAAGACAGGAAACCCTCAGATCCCTCCGGATCTGAATACAAAGATGAAGTCCTGACCTTGAAGAACTACTGATTGACTCCCTATGTTCTGGTAACTCTTAGCAATGAATTCCATGTTAACCCACGTTTTTAATATTTAACCTCCATTTGTCATCAATACAAGACATAAATAATACAAATGCAAACAAATTGCACATTGTTTAGTATTCTTACCAGCCACAGGAATTATTTAATCATGTGACTTCAGCATAATCCATAAAGTCATGAGCATAAAAAGGTATTTCAGAGAAAGCAGATTTCCTGGAATTCTTGCTGATCCGAAAGGTAAATAAAAAACAAAAAGGCCAGTCTGGTTCAAGCTATACATTATGAAGGCTATGGTAGCTATGGTAATGATATGAAATAATCACACTTTACAACCGTGATGAGCAGAAAAGCATCATAACACATCAAATGTTAAGCCAGATGGGCTAGAACAACAGACAACCATCTCAGGTTTCACTCCCATCACTATCAACAGAATCTGTGTCTGCTTTGCATCCAGGCTCACCAAGACTAAAACATGATCGTGATGAAGACAGAAAACGTTTTATTTCACTGCACACATACTGTACAGTACGTTTATCCTTTCGCTTTTATCCAGAGTGACTCACAAGTGAGGTTAAAAAACTATTCAATCATACAAGCTAACAGTACACAAGTGCTACTTAAATGGCTTGCATCAATGAACCTGGTTCAATATTGTTGCGAGAGATGTAATTAAACACAATAGCATAAGAGCAAGTGCTTCAAATACTAGTTGCAAAGCAGGCAGACAAATATGAATGAGGCTATCTATATCTTAAAATACGTGTAGGTAGAGAATAAAACACAATGAGGTGTGCTGTTACAGAAGATAATTACTGCTAAAAATATTCTCTGTCAAGGTTGCCAATGTTTCTTGATTTACGGTACTGATTAAAATATTTTAAGAGTATTCTCTCACTTACTTACTCATCATCTGTACCACATTATCCTGTGTACATGGTCACAGGAGGGCCATCAGTCTATCCCAGGAGACTTAGGGCATGAGGCAGGGTACACCCTGGTGCCAATTTATCACAGTGTACACACACTAACACACTCAATAAGTGGGCAATTAATCCAATTTGCATGTTTGTGGACTGTTGGAGGAAATCTAAAGAGCACAGGGAGAACATGCAAACTCTAAGCACACCGACCCGAGGTGGGAATCGAACCCACATCCTGGAGATGCAAGATGACAGCGCTAACCACTAAGCCAGCATGCCACCCTAGGAATGTCATATCTTAGGAAACGAATTGATAAATTCCTAATAAAAACATATCCTTAGCAAAGTATAAAGTGACATACTTAGATTTTTTTTAAATGGCCAAATGTCTAAAGTGTAGGAGAACAAAGGCAACAAATAACCACTCTTTACAAACATGGCGAGCAGAAAAGTATCTCAAGACCAGTGTTGGGGGACGTTACTTTTTAAATGAATCAAAGTTACTGTCATTAAAAAGTAATCAGTTCCATTACTGTGTTACTTTCTGATAAAAGTAGCTAGTTCGAGTACTTTTGCATTGCAGAAAAAGAAAACTCCTTTGTGATTCCTCATGCATGTTGTTTTAGTCCAGACCTTTATAATTATTCTACCATCATCACTCAGCCAAGCTTGACCCATAATCTGTTAACTACTAACAGCAGGAATAACGGAAGGGCGGGGGGGGAGGGTTATTGGGGGCGGGGCTTGTAGGACGTCTTTCACACACACACACACACACACACACACTAACGGAATCATTGCTGTCTGGCTCACGGATTACATAAATTGTCTGAATAACGGATTGCATTTTTTAAAATATAACTAAATAACTGAGTACTTAAATAGCGGACCTAACGCGTTAGATTACTCGTTACATCAAAAAAGTAATCCAAGTTACACCCAACACTGCTCAAACCACATCATCAGCCATAAACAGGAATCTGAGGATAGAGAAGCCCAGGGTACAGGTGTACGGATGGTGTGTGTACCTGTGTCTCGAAGGCTAATAATCACGGCCATTGATTAAAGCCTGATTTTCTTAGTTCCTGCAGAGCCAAGCGTTAACGTGTATAATTATACGGAAGCCTTCAATAAGTGCATAATTATGCAAAGCCAGCCAAATCTCTTGCTTTATTTTTGCTGTTTTGCAACTGTGGCTGAAGACGCCTCTATGTGCCACTTGCTTTTTTTTTTTTGCGACACCTGTTTAGTGTAATTAAAACAAACACTGACATGCGGCAATCAGCATAATCACGCTTGCTTTCATACCTTCCCGAAAGACGTGCTAACTTCCTGTAGACAGTTTTCCAAGAGTATATATTTTTAGCTTAAAATAAAGCTCTTCAGGTCATGGAGTGACACAAAAGTTGAAGAGGATCTTCTTACATCTTATTTGTACAATTATGCTCTTGTTCTAGTCTTAATTAGCACTCATACTGTATTTCAGTATTTAAGGCAGTTTCCTGTTGATTACACAAGGATTTTTTCACAATGGTACTCACCTTCGTATGATGAAATGTCTTCTACCATAGACCAATCCTAGCTTCCTGAAAAGGTCTAGTCAATAATAGTTGAGTTTTATCTGTTCAAGTTTTTTTGGCATTTTATTCCAAATCGCTGTTCTCGAGTCTGATTGGGTGGAAGCTGATGAATGTTTTGGAAGGAGTCTCCAGTGTCAATGTTTTGTAACAGTCAGAGTAATGCGACTACTGATGTACAGCACTATCTCTCCTTTTGCACAGAATATAACTGTGAATAGTAAGTATATAAGACGAGATCAGTCCTTATATATCAGCAGGGTTCAGTTTAGCTCTCTTGGAGCCCCATGTCGCAAATATTTTTAACAATAAGATCTACAGAATATTTTCCTCTTGCACCATCACAGACATTTTAAGTCTGTACAATTTGGCCCGGGAAAATGAAGCAACAAACATTTGGTAACCCCATAGAAACCTGTAATATAAGCAAAACCTTCACACTCCAATGAAGGACCCGCGAGTCGATCGCGTCAATACCCAATTAAATGAATTTAAAGGAATCTTCTTTCCCATTTACGTGTTTTGCACCGGCCAACAAATGGCTTCTCATTTTTATTCACTCTATTTCGATATAATCAAGTAGTGGGAGAAGAGCCTGTCAAGCTCAATCTACTATCAAACATGGACGCTTTGTCGAACGGTGCAGCCATCTTCATTTAGTTTCCAGTGAGACTGAGAAAGTGAAATCAAAAGCGCTAAGTCCTGATGATCGACCGGTTGAGTAGTTAAACCGATCCCATTGATTTTGACTTGCTAGTTGATGACAGGTGTCTGAATCCATCTCGAGGACACATGCTTAATATCTTTCATGAATTTTTTAAACACAGCATGGAATCATGCTCCAAACACGGCTTGCTCAATCAATGATGATTGCAGTAGTTAAAAACAACACCATCTCCTGTTAGGACTCGAGTGAATTTGTAGTTAATTCCGTCAAAGTGTCTGTCTTCCCACAATGTCATTTAGGATTCAATCTGATGTTCCGTGGATTTTTCTTTTTTTTTTTTCACTTCTCCATTTGCATATATATAGAACTTGAAAGATAAATACAGAGCCTGTGTTAAGCACCTAGATGTATTCTAAGACATAGATGTGGCTGGGAAAGTTACACTATGGGTTTAAATATTTGTATATGGATGACTATTACGCACCTAATCAGAATGTAATGACTGGGAATGGAGCCAAGTGGCTTGAAAGTACTTGGTGGGAGGGAATAATACTTTACAAAAGTTTATCATAGGTTAGGTGCATAGCTGAGGTGGAAAAAGTTGCAGTATTACTATTTAAATAAATTAAAACTAGGTTGTGAATATACTGTATAAGGCAATGATGCTTACGAATAACAATACCTGATTAACAATAATTCTAAATTCAACTGATATCTGAGATCAAGGAACTTTCAATTGAGGAACGGTTTAGGCCACGGGTTTATATACAGTATGATTATAGCTAAGGTCCACTAATTAGACTCTAAATCAGGGGTCTAATCCAAGGTAACATGGATCCTGATAATCCACTAATAATGGGATAATAATAATAATAATAATAAGTCAAGGGGAGGCGACGTGTGTTTGATGGTGAACAGCAGCTGGTGCAACAGCGCGAGTGTTGTTCCTCTTACACGCTCCTGCACACCAAATCTGGAACTACTGTCCATCATGT
>JAQQZS010000011.1:5470352-5482252 GCA_030068045.1 Platyallabes tihoni
CGTATAAGCATTTCACTGCATTTCGTACTGTGTATGACTGTGTATGTGACAAATAAAATTTGAATTTGAATTTGAAAGTCTTAACACAAAATTCATTCATCTTCTATACCGCTTATCATGTAAGGGAGGCCTGGAGCCTATCCAAGGAAACTTAGGGCATAAGGGCCAGGTACACCCTGGACAGGGTGCTAATCCATTACAGAACACTCTCACACACTACGGGCAATTCGGAACTACCAGTTAAACTATTCTGCATGACTCTGGACTGTGGGAGGAAATCAAAGTACCCAGAGAAAATCAAGCATGGGGAGAACTTGCAAACTCCAGACATAAAACAGGAATCGAATCCTCGACCCTGGAGGCACGAGGCCACATTGCTAACCACTACACCACCGTGCCACCCACATCCCAGAATAGGTTCTATATTTTTAGATTTTTCTTGTTCTTCTTTTTTGTTAATGGTGATTTGAATCCAGTACATGTAGGTTGGTTACATTATCGCCAACTGTAGGACTCATTCTCCCCCATCTTCCTCACTGCTTAAAGCAGATTTTTCAGCCCAGCTTTCCTTAAAACGTCTAATGCATCCTTCCCTGATCTTGTTCTGTGTCTTGAACTCCTCGTCTGGTTTATCCGGTACAACTTCTTCTAGATTGTCCAAAGTAGCTTGGCACACTCATGACGCTCGTGAGATTCACAAGGTAATATCCTGGAATGGTTTTCAATGCACAGACGTGCATTTGCATGCCAAGAATTCATTTGTGACATTTCTTGCCTACTTTAAGTGCTTTAGACTGTCAGTTGTAATGTGCAGAAGAAGGGTGGGTACAGAGTCAATAGTCCTATTAGTGCTACTACAACTACTAAGGCAAGAAACATTCATTAAAGTAAAGAGAAAAAGACAGTCCATCATTATTTTAAGAAATGAAGGTCAGTCAATATGAAAAATCTGAACGCACTCATTAAAACCATCAAACACTATGATAAAACTGGATCGTTCCAGGAAAGAAAAAAGAAGAGCTTCCTCTTTCTGCAGAGAATACACTCATTAGAATGACCAGCCTAAAAAAAAATTATTTACAGCACCCTATAAATGCTTTTCAGAGTTCAAGCGGCAGACACATTTCAACATCTGCTGTTCAGATGACACTGCGTGAGTCAGCCGTTTGTGGTCAAATTGCAGCAAAGAAACCCTTACAACAAGCAGAAGAGACTTGCTTAGACCAAGAAACACAAAATTCCATTTTTTTCAATGTCTTCATTATTAATATACAATGTGGAAAAAAATATATATAGAAAAGCCATTAAATAAAAAGGTCTGACTACACAAGACTACAGCAATGAACGACAATATTTATTGCATAAATTCCCAACCCGTCGAATAACAAATTCTAACAAGAAATAATTAATGTATACATCATGAAATGATTGCTATAACTGTAATTAACCCATATCTAATAATGAGTTTGAACATTAAATGATTTAAATTGGGTGACACGGTGGCTTAGCACTGTTGCCTTGCACCTCCAGGGTCTGAGTTCGATTCCTACCTTGGGTCTGTGTGCATTGAGTTTCTTCTGGGTGCTCTGGTTTCCTCCAAAGGTCCAAAGACATGCAGATTAGGTTATTTGCCCATAGTGTGTGAATGGGTGTGTGTGTGTATTCCCAGCGATGGATTGGAGCCCATCCCAGATATAATTCTCCTGGTCTCTCTGTGAGAGTGTAGACAGGATAAAGCAATATAGACAATGATGAGTGAGTGATTTAAGTGGAATTGTATGTATGTTACTTACCTTTTTACAGTTCTTCAGAAAGGCCCTTACAGGGGACCATTCACATAAATTACACATTTATTAAATTTATTAAGTACAGAATTTATTTGTCACAGATAAATTACTGCACAGTGAAATTCTTTATTCTTTGCATATCCCAGCTTTTTATTAGTAGGACCTTGCTCATGGCAGAACAAGGGCAATTTGGCAGAGCTGGGGCTCGTACTGCTGACTTTCCAATTGGTAACACAGAGCCTTAACCACAACACACTGAGCCATCATTTATTCACACTTAAGGGTGATTTAAAGTAGGCATCAGCATTTTAGGGAGGTGGGATGAAGCCACATGATGCAGGAAGAACATTTGGAAAGTGAGCACAGACAGTATCCCAAGCTCAGGATCAAATCAGGAAGCTTGCAAGAGCTTGGAGGTTGCAGCGATTTCCACTGCAACATCGCATGACTCCGGCATCCTATTCACGTTTAGCATCCATATATTTTTTTTTATTAAAAATGTAATCAATTTTTTTAAATGAAATTGTATTTTAAATTAAGCGCCATCACTTGCTTTGATGTAGTGGAAATAACTCATAATCTTTAAGTTAATTTGGGCTGGATTTGTTAACCTTCTTTCCGTCTTTCACTTTATCTTAGTGAAATCTGACCAACAAAGCAAACAAGGTCTCAACAGACTAGACCACAAGTTTGCAACTCTTCAACAGTACTTTATGCCCTCAGTGTTTTTCCTGCCTCTAACATGCCCTGATCCAACTAATTAGATAAATAGCATTTCTTAGAATTAGAGTGGATGATGTCAGAGCAGAAAAAAACACACTAAAATCTTCAGGACAAACAGGGGATCCAGAATCAGTATTAGGGAACACTGATAGTCACATTGAACTAGGATCTGTTTCAGAAAAGTAGGTTACCAAAGCCATCCCAAACCTGTTTAAATGATATATGATCTTCACATCAGTTAAATCTAGTGTGAGTACTATATTTAGCTGCATGTAGGAAGTAATCCAGGACCAGGGCTAGGAGACTGTTGAGCTGAGTGGACTGAAAATGTTTCAAAGCTCTAACAAAAAATTTGTTTAGTTACAGGAAAAAGGCATAAAAACTAATCAAACCTGTCATCAAACCTAGTTAAATAATTGTGATGATTCCCAGGATCCTGATATTTAATCAGACTGAACCAGAGCACAGTGCTGACAAAGAAAAATCAATAATTAAACAGAGGAGTTAAACTACACCTTAGAAATCAATGTTCTTTGTTGGAAGGGTGTGATTTAATCAGATCTGGTCCATAGTGACTGACGCACTATTTTAGACATCTAATTTCCGTTGTGAGATAACATTGAAGAAGCAAGGCAGGTAGAACAAACCAACAGCTTGGCTTTAATCAAAAGCAACAGAATAATGCTTCAAACATGTTTGAGTCTTTCAGAAAAAAAAAGACAGAGAGACGTACTGAAGCATGTGGTCTGTTCTGTCTTGACTTTTTTTTTTCATGTGACAAAATTCTTCAGTAATTGTTACTATACTTAAGTAAAGATTTATACTTTATCATAAATACAGTATTACTGAAATCAATTGATTATTTGTACTATTACTCAATTGCTAATGAATTTTCAAGGCATTTTTTTTTCACCATTACAAAACTCACATGCTTATGCAATATTTCTGTTTCTATTTTTCATATTGTCGTTCCTAAGCAGGTCTTTTGCAACATTTATTTCGCTCCCATCAAACGTCAAGCGTCAACCTTTAAAATTTATTACGAATGCTTAGAAAGTATGTTGAGTTACAGTAAGTTAGCTTAAATGTTGCTAAGATCTCTTGTGAGGTTTTCTAATTACTGTAATCTGGTTAGATCTGCTACCTATTTTATATGTTTTTATTATCGTGGTAAAATTAACCAGCTAGATAAGAGTTGCTTTCATGTCTTTCATGTGCAAATAAACCAAAAGTGTCTTTAAATACTGGTAAGCAGAATAATTTCCTTATGAATGAACATTTGGCAAACTAACTAGTTGGGTAGGATTCTTCCACCCTAACACCATTCACCATTTCTACCCTTGCACTGTTGCATTCTTGTATGACAGTACAAAGATTACAGAATTATGGCTTGTCGAATCTTGAAGAATTATCATAAACTAAGTAAGGCTGCACTGTTAAATGATATCCTTACTTTTAATGGTAGGTGGCTTAGTGGCTTAGTAGTTAGCACTGTCACCTTGCACCTCCAGGGTCTGTGTGCATGGAGTTTGCATGTTTGGTGGGTTTCCTTCGGTTTGCTCCCTCAGCCCAAAAACATGCAGATTAGGCTAATTGGTGTTCCCAAATTGCCTGTAGTGTGTGAATGTGTACTCTGCCTCGTGCCCTAAGTTTTCTGAGATAGGCTCCATTCCCCCCATGATCTTGTATACAGGGTTAAGGAGTATAGACAGTGGGTGGGAGTGAGTGACTTTTAATCATTGGCAAAGGGTGTTCAAGTCAAACTGGGACTAGTGAATGGAAGTTGTTGCCACATCTCCTGTATAGTCCTGACCTCACTCCAAGCCATTTTCACATGTTTGGGTCATTAAAGGAGTTCCTGGGAGGTCAGCATTTCAGACGTGAAGCAGGCAGTCCGATCATGGTTCCTGTCCTGGATACTGAGAAAACTTTCTACCTTGATGGTATCCAAGCACGTCCAAGTGAAACGCTGGGATAAGTGCATTAGTGTAGTCGGGGATTATATAGAGAAATAAACTGATTTTTTTTCTCATAATCACCATAATGTTTTGTCATTTTACAAAATTAAAGGTCCCAGTTTGACTTGAACACACTCCATAGTAAAAGTGGATAGGTCATAGGTTCAACGCTCCATTATTTTATTCAGTTTGTCATCCTGTTTTTCCCTGCCGAGTAAAGATTGCACATGGATTTTCCTGTGGGGTTTCCTCACTTAAGAGATGTTTTTCAATGTAATCTCCATCTATCATATCTGAACGTAAGTACAGTGACGGCACATAGAAATTTCACAATGTGTCCTGTACTGATAGCAGTCTTAAAATGTTAAACTTATAAAGCGGTTTGGTTGTATGTTCAAGCAAAGCTTTTTTAATAACTAAAAATCAAAATCTAAAGAAATTCCAGTTACTAAAAAAAGCATGAAAGTATTCTAAAATTAAAAATTCATTCTTCTTCAAGAGCCTGCTTTACCTTGATCAGGGGATTCTAGAGACTATCCCAGGAATATTAGGTGTACACTGGGAATACATCTGAAATGGAAAACCGGTCTAGCACATCGTACATTGTACACACACTCATATAAGTTCTCAGAATGTCCACAAACCCAGCATGTTTCTGGGAAATCATAAAACCCTGGAGGAAACCAACATAAACATGAGGAAACCATGGAAGTGTCTGCACAGCAGAATTTGGTATCAAACTAGGACCCTGGAACCATACGGTGGCCCTGTCCTGTCAACTGCCCTTAGACCTAGAATATAAATGGAAAAGTGATTCTTTGACTTCTAAAATAGATAGCGTCTAGACTGCAAAAGCCTGGAATGAGGCTCCATTTACACATTAAAGGAGTTCCTGGGAGACCAGTGTTTCAGGCATGAATCGGGGAGTCTGATCATGGCTCCAGTATACTGAGAAAACTTCCTATGTTGATGGTATCCAAGCACAATTGAAACACTGGGATGCATGTATTAGTGTAGCAGGGGATTATATAGAGAAATCAGTTTTTACTCTCATAACTGTGTTCTGTTATTCTGCACAATCACAAGTCCCAGCTTGATTTGAACGACCCTTGATTTATTTATCTATTTATTTATTTATTTTAAAACCAAAAGTGGTTTTGACCATTCAGACTGATTTCATCAGCACGTCCTTATCACTGCGATCATTAAAAAGCATTGCTTCATTAAAACCTCATGTGATGAGTTGGTTCTCATGTACTATGGCATGCCGTGCCACTACAATATGTGTTCTGTGTAAGAACTGCTCAGTACCACATGACAGCTTCTCTTCTGGGTGTTTACATGATATCTGATCCTTTTTCCTGCCTCCACTCCCAGGGGGGAGTATACAACATGAGCTAGTGTGACCTTGTGTTTTGTCTACTTTTTAGAAATAAGGTACAAAAAAAGAAGTCTGAACTAATTTTTGGCAATTTAAAAGATTAAAGATGAAAAATTATTCCACAGACGTCTTAGTTTCAAAGTGCACCACAGCTAATACACATGTTCTCTAAATGTCACTGATGGATCTGATTACAGGTTCAGATTCCTGGAAGAATGGCTTAATTCCAGCAGCGCAGAGGACAAGATGTTAGTGCAGGCCTTTTTTTAAAGGGAGTCTTTGTTTTGTTAAGGAAGGAGAACATGCTGTACAGTACTTGTAAAACTCTTTTTTTTTCTTCTGCCAAGGTAATCAGTAAGATGCAGAACTTATTTCATACTCATTTTTATACATGATCAGCCAAGAAGAAGAATTAATCTCACACCCATCCTTTCAGAATTAACGTCACATTGATTTGCATACAAAAACAATATAGCTGCTTGCCTAGTCATTTCTTGATTAGATTACTTTGTCTGTTGATTAAAAGTAAAAATGCTTTCAACACCAAGACCATGGTGAAGAAGAAATCAGGTTCACTGCTTGCAAATTGTATTTGCAATCACATGTTTAACATCTCCACAATTAGGGGAACTTTTTTCCCCTAAAAAAAAAGTTTCCCCTAACTTTTTTCCACCACAATTACCATAGTGAATTTATATAAATTATATATATATAGTGTGTCAATTGGATACAGAATCAGCCAAAATGTATATACACCTCAGGAAAAGAAGGGTTAGGGTTAGGGTTAGCCCTAACCCTAACCCTTGTATAAATATTTTAATACTAAATGTATTCCTATATATTTTATATTGATATTTATATAATAATATGCTAACTATGAGAATATTCTACAATTATTAATATTATATTGATATATGTCATACTATTTTTCTTCTCCTGAAATGTGTATACATTTTTTGGCTTACTGTATATATACAGAATGTCCCCAACGCACAAACATTCGAGTTGTGAAAAGGTCTTCCATTACGATGCGAAAAAAATCTTAGAAGTAGTAATTATCTTTTTTATAGTTAATTTACAGTTATATATATATATATATATGCATATTTTGGACTGTTGGAGGAAACCAGAACACCCAGAGGAAATCCACCAAACATGCAAACTCCATGCACACACCGAGGCAAGAATCGAACCCGGACCCTGGAGATGCAAGGCGGCCACAGTGTTAACCACTAAGCCAATGTGCCATTCTTTTTAAAAAGGCCATGGTTATGATTTAGAATAATCCATTCGCTGATATTTATTTTTAAATTAATGGATTTTTTCCGGCATTTACTATAAGTTGTCTCCGATTTGACACCATACACAAAGATCATTGAAAGGAATGCAGATGACATCAGATGTGTTAACATTAGTTCATCACAGGGGTAGGAGATACTAAGTGTGTGTGTGTGTGTGTGTGTGTGTGTGCAGATAATGTTGGACGTCATATTTTGATGGGGAAAAAAGGTAATCTTTATGCATGGACACTTTCGGGACACACTGTAACTCGTACAACCAAACAAGGATGTAAACACGTTACTTCAGTTACACTTATTTTGGTTGCTGAAATAAATGTGAATTAGAAGGCGAGCTGTAAAGCGAGACTGTTATCTAGTTCACCTATTTAAAATCTAGAGTTGTTTACCACTGTCTCTCCAAGAAAGACATCCAATGCCTAACAGCCTGGGACTTGTGTTTGGCCCAATGTGCACAACAACATGACTGGGGAGGATCCTGGAAAAAAAAAGATGCTTTTAAGGTGGACTTCTTGCAGTCTTCTAAGAATTATCATTATTTTAACTCTTGGAATATGGAAAAAATATATATTTCGTAATTGTTCAAGGTTTAACTTGAGAGTTGAAGGCAATAATAAGGCAAAATGATCATTAGAATGGTAAGTTTTGTTATTTTAATAGTATATCCGAATCCCATCAAGAATAAAGGAACAATCTAAAAAAAAAAATCAAAAACATTTTGGTAAAAAATTTTAACTCACAGAGTAGATGGTGTAACAGTAAGGATCCAATATAGCAGGTATAAATTAAATAATGTCACAAATGACACAAAATCTAACTATAGAACTACTGTGGATTAGATTAACTCAAAGTAATCATGCACCCTGGCATATCAGTGGCTCCACCTTAAATGTGGGCGGGGTTTAGCCAGTGTTACGCTTGAATAAAACCATGAGCGTCACTGTGCCAGGAAGCTGAAAGTGACACGAGGCAGCGTCTCAACGCCCTTCAGGAACAAATTTAATTATCATCCTTCTTCTTCTTCTTGAATATATCGACGATAAATATTCTTATTCTTGGTTGTATTTTAATGTGAACTAAAATATATGTGTATTTCTACAAATGTATATTTTAACTCACTGGCTTTATATACATATTCCTCCCTGAACGTTAAATGAGACGGTTTGTGACATGGTTCGTGGTATTTCTTGGTTATTTCACACTAAAAAAATGGAATTGTTTAGAAGCACAGTGTTTGCGATTGTGATTCAGTAAGGTCGAGCTGGTCTGATCCGGTTTTTCAGCTTAATGTGCGGCGCGCGCTCCTTTCTCAGTAATAATTCCGTGTTATAGAAACAGTATTTTTGTCATTGTCGGAAAATATTTGCGTGAAATTTAGCTTTAATATAAAATGTTTCATTTATTTCTATATATCGCTTGAACCCGGTTCGTGTGATGGCTGATTTGACATTGCCGGTTAAAATGATGCAACATTACTTCCGGCTTTCACGCGACCACACCTCATAATGCAGCTGCAGTGTAGCTACTAGGATCAAACATCAAAGGAAATCCGCAACATTCTTCCGGGCATTTCGGGGTGGTGGGGGGAGGAATGATTTGAACAGGTGTTTCATTAATTTAAGGCAAGTCGCATTGCTCCTCCAGGGTCGAGTGTTCAATTCTCACCTCTGTGTACCATGCGATTGGCAATCTGTCCAGGGTGTACTGGCGCCCAAAGTTTCATGGTTCAGCCTTTATTCATCGCACAGTGAAATTCTTTACTCTGGGTGTCTGAGCACAGGGTCAGCCATTTTTACAGTGCTTAACAGGTTTAACAGCCTTGCTCAAGGGCCCAAAAGCGGTGACCTAGCAGAGCCAACCCTCCGATCAGTAACTCACAGCCTTAGCATAGGCTTCAGGGCTCCCGGTAGCCCTGTACAGGATAAGCGGTATAGAAGGTGAAAATTTATTTTTTTCCCCTTGTAGATTGTAATCAAAGAAAGCAGTGAAGATGTCCAACCATGCTGAGGTTGACATGAAGGACGCGGAGCCGAATGAGGTGGACCCGGAAAAGCAGCCCATGAATGCCGAAAACGGTGACGCCAACTCTGGTGTGGCAATAAAAAACGGCATCGTGAAGATTAAAATTGCCGACAAGCAGGAATCCAAATTCACTGGACTCTCCAAAGAGGAGCTGTTGAAAGTTGCTGGAACTCCTGGGTATGGCTGCTATAAGTGTTTTTTCTCTTTTAAAATACGTTCACTTAAAAAATTAAATTAAATTTTTGCGTTTATACATGTAATTTGGACTGTTTTCTGTCCAGGTGGGTGCGAGCCCGATGGATACTCCTCATTCTGTTCTGGGTCGGTTGGATTGGAATGCTCGCTGGTGCCATCGTCATCATTGTCCAAGCTCCCAGGTGCAAGCCACTTCCTGAGATGAACTGGTGGGACTTTGGGCCACTGTACCAGATTGGAGATGTTAATGCATTTACAGGCAATGAGGGCCTTAAAGGTAAGAGAATGTCCAGAATAAAAGCCAGAAATGTCAGTGTATTTCACAGATTTTCATTCAGCTACAGTAATATGTGGGAGGCAGTACTCATAAGCATGTGATAATGTGGACGTTTCCTGTTTTCCTGTAACCCAAATGCAGCCCGACCCCATCCCCCCCCCCCCCTCCCCCCCGCTCTCCTCACTCCCAGAGCTCTTGAACACACTACCCTAGGTCAGCATTTCTCGGAACGTTTCATGTATATAAAAAATATTTAATAAAAAACTTGCTTAGTTTGTGTCAGGGAAAATTATGTCACAGGCAGTCTTTGTTCAAGCTTTGATCATGTGTGAACAGCAAAGTTTCTGGTTAACTTTTTTTGAAAGATCCATTCGAGTGGCTGCTCAGCTCGTAATTTTCACTCAGGAAAAACAAGAACCAGTAATGGTTTTGGACTATTAAAATTTGCTGCATACTTAGTGATACTTTGAATGGAAATGTTGATTCTGTTTCTGCTTGATTTTTGGTACTATTAAAGTTGAGCACTAGCCAAACAACTCATAAATGTAATTTTTGTAAAGGCATTCGTGTCTTAATTTTATTTTCCAGAGTTGTGTAATTTGGGAAGTTGAAAAAAGTTTCCTGTTGTGACCTGTTTTCTCCCAGGAGTAGCATTACCAATAAGAAGTACAATAGAAATTTACATGTGTCGTGGAATAGCATATTTGTGAATATTAATTATTTTTTATGATTTGAGCTGTTGTGTGGTGTAAAGCAGTATGTTTCGTGCACTTTGAGAAATACTTAAATACAAGACTTGACTTAATTTCTGCAACCCTATTTTTTCAGGTTTGGAAGCGAAGGTCAGTGCTTTGGGACAACTGAAGGTGAAGGGATTGATTATAGGTCCCATTCATGAGCCTAGTTCTGATCAGCCTGATGCCCTGAATTTGAACGAGATCAGCCCTTCTGTGGGCAATCTGAGTGACCTCGAGGCACTTATTGGGGCAGCACGCAAAAAGAGTGAGTTTATATTCGTGCATTGTCGAATAATGCTAATGTTGAGTGTTATAATAATTTATTATTGTTATTGTATTTCTTTAATGCTCATTTTCCTTTGCTTAGGTATCTCTGTCGTTTTGGATCTCACCCCGAACTACAAAGGGTCTGAGCCATGGTTCTCCAACACGTCAGTGACTGTGGCTGAACAAGTCCAGGTATGAGTGATTTATTAATATTTGTTGCAGAAGCATGATGCTGCTCAGAATTTTAATGGTTATTAATTATGCCGATTTTATTTATTTTTTTGGCTTTCAGGCTGCCGCTGATCACTGGATGAAAAAAGGCGTTGATGGTATCCTAATATACGGTGTCGACCGTGTCGCCAGTGCTGTACCATCAGTTTGGGCGAACATTAGGGAGACTGTCAGTAATCACACAAAAGAGGATAGGAAGAAGTAAGCATAAATCCTCACATTCTATCACTGTTGCTTTTAAAAAGGTGTTTTTGGCTGCATTTTAATTTCCACGATTGCACTTTAAAAATTTTTTTATTATTAGCAAGAGCTGATCTTGTTCCTTTCTGACCTTACATTGGTTTGGTTCTTCTATTTGAAGGGTATTAATTGGAGTTACCCAGGACACGTCTCCTGCTGTGCTGAGCAAGCTGTTGAATGAAACCCATGTGGACTTGCTCATTTCTGACGTCCTGAGACACAAAAAAGGTGCAGAGATCGGTGAGGTTGTGCAGAATCTGTATTCCCAGAATGGATTTCATCTGGCTTGGAGCTTGGGCCACCGTGTCAAGGGACACCTGGCCAGCATGGTCGAGCCAGCAACTATCAAGTTGCATCAGCTGCTGCTGCTTACCTTGCCTGGAACCCCCATTTTTAACTATGGTGATGAAATTGGACTAAAGGATAATGAGGTAAGAATGTGATCTGTATGATTATTATTTTTTTCGTTCTCTTAAAATAGTGATCAGGATTAAAACGCATATCTGGTCTTGTTCACTGACTTTATTTCCTTCTAATTTATTAGGATTCTGTGTCTCCAGCGATGTTGGATTTGTCAAATGAGACTGAAAAGGTAATGAAAATTTTCAACTTGCACATTTACTTGGGTGCACTATATAATGGAAATGAATTCAGTCCATTAAAATGAGTTGGCTAGCTCACTGGGCAATTAAACACTTGGATATGTTCCTCTGTATGTGTGGTTTGTCCACACCTGCTTTCTCATCTTTCTCGAAAAAATTAAACATGGCAATCTGACTCATCA
>JAQQZS010000011.1:5482262-5492662 GCA_030068045.1 Platyallabes tihoni
AACCCCCCCCCCCCCCCCCGCCCCCATTTTGCAGGCTGGTGTAGAGGACAGAAAATCTCTACGCATGTTCTTCAAGGATGTGAGTGACCTCAGAGGAAAAGAGCGCTCCCTTCAGCATGGAGATTATATGCCTCTGTACAACGACACCGATGTTCTTGCATACTTGCGCTCATGGGACCAGAGTGAACGCTACATAGTTGCATTAAACTGGGGTACAGGACAAGCAACTCTGCCGTTGACTGACGAATTGCTTCCTAAGGAAGCCAAGGTCGTAGTTAGTACTAATGAAAACCTGAAACCTGATGATTTTGTTAACTTGACCCAATTAAAGCTGGAGCCACAACAGGCTGTTCTGCTTAAATTCCCTTATGTTGCATAAATGGGGCTCTTCTGCATGTGTGTAGATGAAAACATTCAAGTGGTTGTTGGGTAATGTTACATGTTATGAAATATTGTTACAGTCATTGTGCATAAATGGGTAGTAAAATAGAAAAACATTAATGGTCTGTATACAACTGTGCACAAATCAAAGGTCAGGACCAATTGTTTTATGAAATCCCCCACTCCATTTATTATTATTTTTAAAATCCTTATTTAAAAAAACATTCCTGGTTTCAGCCTATTTAAAATGATGTGGTTGTAATGCAGTGTAATGCAATGATGTGATTGTGTAAAATGTCAGTTTGATCTGTTATTGGCAAACCCCTGTGCAAAAGAAGTATCACTTGAAAATAAAAATGGAAGTCTGTTCATTATATTTGTTTTATTTCTTTGTCATTTATTTTACGCTCTTGTAAGGAGTTAATGCGTTTGATTTACAAATATTTCATCAGGAATACATTGTCCAAATGATTAAAAATAAAAAGTCTGAGCCCATATAAGAATTCTCTCAGAGCTCCTATCTAACCTAAAAAGTCCTAGCTGGGAGTCTTGGACTAAAAGTAATTTAGAAAAATTCTCAGAGCAACTCAGTAAGGAAAGTACAAAAACCTTTATCTTAGTGAGGAGGTGTGGTTGACCCCGTTGCTAGGGATGATGCAGCAATTCAAGGACTGTGATTGGTTGATAAATAACCTCTGACCTCTGCAAAGGTCTTGAAGTGTGCTCTTTGTGAAAATAGAATACATGATAATAGAACAGACAGTGAAATCAATGTTTGTATATGAAGATATTGTATAATCATGACTACAGGTTACTTTATGCAAAGCTTTTGTTGTAGGCTAAATATCTTAAAGATAATTAAACAGCCAAATGTTGTTGAAATACTTTTGAAGCAACCAATTTCCACACAGTAGTTACTATAAGTTCTTACAATTATTTACCATGCTGATTTTATTAAATGTGATCCATTTTAGGTTGATGGAAGCAAAATGGCTCAGCTTTTTACCAATTTACATGATTGCAGGACAGTCTTTTTAAGTTGCACTTTTGGATGGTATGTAGTCTACAACCCAAGAGAGATGGAATGAAGTAAAAGAACAAGAAAACCAACTTGGACCAGAAAACCAAAGAGCAGTGTTTGTTTTTACATTTAGTGTTCGGAGAATATTTCTTCTTTCCGACATTTTATCCTCTGCTATAGAAACTCTTAAGCCTCTTAAAAGTCCTCCTCTCTACTCTTAACAATTTTTACTTTAGGAGCTGTTTTTAGGGCTAAGATGTTTTGTGAATCATTTTTTACTAAGATTTAGTCCTAAATTTAAGGTGAAATTCTAAGAAAATGTTATAATTCTAAGAATTTTCTATGAATTTCATCACTAGGAGCAACATTTAGGCTTAAGAAGCTTTGTGAATATGGGCCCTGGATCCTGGCTATTTTAACACTAATTAAAATAATGAAAATCAGCCCAATGCCACAGTCCTGGTTAAAGTATGTATTGGTTACACAGTGGAACATAATGGACTAAGTGTAATTACATGAATTAAGATGATTAAATCTTCTTTGCCATTAAGCCTTTTTTCTAGTGTCCATGTGCTCTTTGACTTTTATGGTAACTGCCTGCTGCATCAACTGGGAGAGATTACGGTGCTTGTTTTAAAAGGATAAAAAAGGAGGAATTATAATGCTATTATAGGGCACGAAAACACTTTACATAATTGAAGGATTCAGTGTATTTTAAATTATGTAATGTGTCTGAGCAATGTGTTGGGTGCTCCCGTTCCTCCCACTATCCAAAGAAATGCAGGTTAGGCTAACTGGCGTTCCCAAATTTTGTAATGAGCATGTAAGTGTGTGTTTGTGTGCCCTGTGATGGATTGGCATCCCATCCGGTGTACGCCGCTTAATGCCCTAAGTCTAGTGAGATAGGCTTCAGGCACCCCCACAACCCTGTACACAGGATAAAGCGGTGTAGATGAGGAGTGAGTGATACAGTAAGAGGCATTCAAAAATTGCCCGTATTATGTGTGCACACCCTGTCCAAGATGTATCCCTCCTTGTGCCCTAAGTCTTCAGGTCCCTGAGTCCTGTACACAGGATAAAAATGATTGATTGAATGAATGAACGAATATGATTGTGTGAGTGTGTGCTTTCTGGTGCCCCATCAAGGGTGACCCTTGCCTTGTCCCTTCCCTGGGATAGACTCCAGACTCTCCATGACTGTGTCCAACATAAGCAGTATGAAAAATGAGTGAATAAATGTTATATTATCAAGGATCCCATGGGCATCACAAGAATACACTGGTGGTCCAGGGTTAGGGTTATAAAATGAAAATGCTAACATGTTTTATGAATAACAGTGCTACACTATGTGGACAACAGCATTTGCCCAAATTTGTAAAGACTTGGACCCAAAAACATATACTTTAATATGGAGTTGGTACCAGCTATAACAGCTTCCACTCTTCTTGGAAGGCTGTCCACAAGATTTTGCAGAATTCATGCCCATTCATTGTGTAGAGCAATTATGAGGTCAGGCACTGATGTTGGACGAGAAGTCCTGGCTCACAATCTCCGTTCCAGTCCGTCCCAAAGCTGCTCAATGGGGTTGAGGTCACAGAGCTCTGTGCGGACCAGTCAAGTTCTTCATTAAACCATGTCTTTACAGTCCTTGCTTTGTGCACTGGGGCACAGTCATGTTGAAATATAAAAGGGTCTTCCCCAAACTGTTGCCACAAAGTTGGAAGGAAGCAGCGCATTGTCCAAGATGCCTTGTTATGCTGAAGCATTAAGATTGCCTTCACTGTGGATAAGGGGCCTGATTAAAACACGTGAATTCAATAATTAACAGGTTTGGACAAATTTTGTCCGTATAGTGTATTTGTCGTCACCATCCCTAAGGTGTACCGCAAAGGATGGGCTTGTCTCTTTAAGAATCCTGCGCATCCCCTCCTCCTCTCAGTGACTCCCTGACGCATTGCAGTTGGACGGGAACCAATCAAATCCTTTCTTTCTGGTCAGCTGATACGTGCCAACCGCCTTCTATATATAAATCCGCTCATAGCGCTGTTCAAACTTTCAGCGCAGTTGTATAGATAAGTCACTGTAAGCTATTTTAATAAAAACAAAACAACAATAAAAAATATTAAAAGCAATATTTTAGGTATACTTAAAGGGTTTAAGTATTAGCAGGTCGGCTTGGTTGAATTTACGTGTTGCGGTATCGCGCAGGCGCACCATAGCGACGGCTTGGTTGCTAAGGGTGCGGCGGCGCGCTTTCGACCCAAGAACGGAGGCGGAGTGATCGTCAAATTCGGGCGCACAGAAGCGGCTAACTGCGGGGAGGAAAGCGGAACACGAGCGAGAATTCTGCTACGTAATTTAACCTCCGAGAAGAGCAAAACAACCGTCTGAATAGCGAACTGTAACAATGGTGAGTAGATAATCTTTTAGTTTGAACCAAATTAAAAATAAATACGCGTTAAAGCACAAATCTGGTGTTTGGCTAACATGTAAAGCTAGCTAACAATTGAATCGACTGCTGCAGTGCATTAGCCAGGCGGCTAGCTCACCTCACCTCAGAGCAGCGCAGCATGCTAAGCTTTCCGCTCTTCCGTATCGTATTTACGTCAATCCATATCTATACACTTATTACATAATCTTTTAATTATTCTGAAAGACATTAACGTCATTAATTCAGAGGGCTAACACAAGTTCACGCAAGCAATACCTGCGAAAGCTAACAGCTAAGCAGAATGTATGCGTATTTAATACTGCGATAGTAGCTAAGCTACGCAGCACACATCTCGCATCAAATCTAACTATTATGATCATATAGACAATGATAAAGTATATGATTTAATTTGTAGGTCTTCAAACTGAAGCAAACCAGAATAGAAAGAGATGGAGACAACACACATACACACACTCAAATGAGACGTAATGGTTCCCCATTTTCTCATCAGCATGATTTCTGTTGCTCCATTCATTCTTGAGGTTAAGTTTATGACGTCATTAATTGGATTCTGGATGGTTTGTCCTAATGGACTGTTCCTGCCACTTGGAGGCTCTAGACCAGTTCTTTGATAGATGGATAGATGGATGCTTTATTGAATCTGAAGATTTCCCAGTGTTCCTGTGTAGATGCAGATAATTTCAAGTTCATTAGAACCATTGAGGAACCATTAAACCAGAGTTTGTTAATCCAAGCTGACCACCATCGCCAGCGTCCTGTAGGATTAATTTGTAGTACTCTGAATTCCGTCAGAAAGTGAAAGGCATATGCATTGGAGGTTCAGTAATAGGTTTCTCGCCTGCCATGTGGAAGGCCTCGGTGCAATTCCCACCCAAAGGCTTACAACATAAAGTGAAAGACATCCTGAGGTCAAATGTAGAAACATAACGTTAAATCACTAGGACCCTTCGGATATTTGTTACTTTTAACCTGTTATTGAGCCCCCCAAACTACAGTGTATAACTCTTGGTCGTTCTGTTTACAGGCTGATCAGCTTACCGAAGAGCAGATTGCTGGTAATTAAACATGTTTTTAGGCATTTTAATTAACCTGCGCATATATATATTCTTTTTCTATAATGATTGCTGACCAGTCAGTCATTCATTCTTTGTATTTGTCTAGAATTTAAGGAGGCCTTCTCACTATTCGATAAAGACGGAGATGGCACCATTACCACCAAAGAGCTGGGCACAGTGATGCGCTCTCTCGGACAGAACCCTACCGAGGCCGAGCTCCAGGACATGATCAACGAGGTTGATGCTGACGGTGAGGGGGGTGAATCGATCCACACTGTTGGGTGTAAATGTCCACAATTAGGTGTTTACTAGCGACTAATCAGGTCTGTAACACAGGTAATGGAACAATTGACTTTCCTGAGTTCCTCACCATGATGGCAAGGAAGATGAAGGACACCGATAGTGAGGAGGAAATCAGAGAAGCGTTCCGGGTTTTTGACAAGGTATGACGGATGGCGAGTGCTCAGTGTTTGTACCAGGGTAAATGTTTTCCAAATATTTTTTATATTGGGTTTGAATATTTGCTCCTGGTTAGGACGGAAATGGCTACATCAGCGCCGCAGAGCTGCGTCATGTCATGACAAACCTAGGAGAAAAGCTGACTGATGAAGAAGTAGACGAGATGATCCGGGAGGCAGATATCGATGGGGACGGCCAGGTCAACTATGAAGGTTAGTGTTATTTATTTAAGGATCATTATTGTAGTTTTGATTAAAAGGAGATAAATTTTACATTGAACAAACCTAAAGGTTGTATGTTGAGCTTCAAGCTTTCGTTTAAATGAGAATTTTCTAATTATAAACCAAGCAGGTTTAAAAATGGAGGTGTTTAAAATGTATTCTGACATAAATTTTGAACACTCATGCCCATTGCTATAAGAGAAACCATCCTTCTTGAATGTTTAAACCTCTTTATTAACATACAAAATATGGGTTTATTTTGACTTTGTGATATGACACACAAAGTCTTTTAAACATGGATGTTCTACAGTAGCCTTGGTTTTGCTGGAAGTTTCTTTTGAAACCCTCCATGAACTTAGAAGCTTCCTGTCCCTTGCAGAGTTCGTCCAGATGATGACTGCGAAGTAAAACTGGAAACCCAAAGGACTACAGCAGACCAAACAGTGGGCAGCACACTCACTGTCAACCTTCAACAAGCATTCTCACCGTCCTCTTACCGCTTTCTATGAATTAGTTCACACTCCCTTTTTCCTCTTTCCTTCAGTTTAACTCTTCTGTCCTCTGCTCGGCCTGTTTTCCCTTGTCTTCCCTCTCTCCCCTTTTCCCAAACTTTTCTTTGACCTTTACCTTATTATTATTCCATAAAAAATCAAAGAACTGTTTACATATAATCTAAGATGAGGAAGAAAAAAAACTTAAATATATGATGTAATACATGTATCCATATTTTAAAACTTATATAACATATACTATGGCGAACAGCAAAATGCATGCTTTATTTGGTTTTGGCATGTTTCTGTGCTTCTCTGCTTGCCTTGATTTTTCGAAACTTGCTCGCTCTCCTTTAACTCTGCATGTTTCTCATGCAACCTCTGCTCAGTGGTCTTAGAACTGTATGGTGACTAACCATTCATGGATATCAGGGGCTTTTATTGATAAGTGGTCCAAAAATGTACACGTAGTGTTAGGTGAATAGCTGCAATATAGCGTAATCGAGTCAGTAGTAACTACACCGAATATATACTGAACCTTTTAGGGTGGAAAGGGGAGAAAAAAGAAAAAGGAGAGGGTGTGGAAAGGGGGTGGGGTGGGGTAAGATGATTCGGCCTAAGGTAGCCCAGGCATGATTAGGGCAGCAATATTTTGTAAGAAATTCTACTACTTCTGCGTACCTTTTAGAAAAGGACAAAGGCAGACACTAAGCGACAGGGTTTTATTCTTAAACACAAGCCTGTCTGGGGAAAAAAAAGCTCTATTGTTCCTATTCCAAGTAAACACCATGATGTGTTCTAGGCACGAGAGGTCTGATGGCTCATGTCGGAGGATTTCCCAGCTGTTCAACACGATTTTGTTTTTTATAGGCTGAATTTAGTTGTTTTGAGCGGTTGCTGTGTGTAAGTTTTCGTATTGACGATGTAAAATAACTTCCACGTGAACGTATGGTCTTTAGATTTCTATGCTGCACTGTGTCCAATCCATCAATACATTCATGTCCTGTAGCTTATTCAGTGGACCATTTCTGGGTTGGGAATAAACGCACTTAAGCTGTGTACAGCATTCTTCCTGCAAGGTATTGGGAAGTGTATGTGTAGAAAGCACACTATCGTGGAAACCTAGACTCTAAGCGGGAAAACATTTAATGGCAGGATTGGATTGAATTGCCCAATAAACAGTTATTGTGTGTATCATTTAAAGGTTTTCAGTCATTGTAGCACCTGCTTAACTCTCATCCAGTTCATGAATAAGCAAAAAGTTAAATCTTGGGTGACTATGGAGACCGGTGCATGGACGAAACACACAGGAAGAGTTCTGTATCACGCTTAAAATGTTGCATCTTCTATAGCGACAATCTGTCTTTTCTACTGTTATGAATGTATTTTTTTAAATGTAATTTTAACTGTTTATTCTAAGGGCTGGTTTCCCAGAATAAGCCTAACCTTGGACTAAAAAGGAGTTTCAATGTAGGCTTAGGCTAAGATTGGGTTTAACACCTGGACAAAACACCCTTCCTTCTTTCCTGCTCATAACATCATCTAGGGAACATTTGAAGTTATGCGTTCCATTTCAGAACTGTTATTCTTGCTAAATAAACTTCTGGGACTTGTGTTTCTATACTTGAACTCTTGTGTTTTTATCACAAAATTTCCGCTCAGGAAAGAGCTTACTTGTATTTTGTTGTAGTTTGTTCTCTAATAGGTAAAACTTTAATACCTTTTTATTTTACAATATGTACTCCAAAAAAAAGCGGTTCGATGTAAAGCATCAACAATCATTCAGTTCTTAAAGTTGAGGTTTCTGCAAGCAGAAAAACTGGGCAAGCACAACATCTGAGTGACTTCAAGGACCAAACTATGATCGTGAGACATCTGGGTCAGAGCATCTCCAAAATGGCTTAGTACCTACCAAAAGTGGCCCAGTGAAGGACAACCCATGAAAATCATGTTTTCTTTCTTTCATGTCACGTGAACTCCTGGCTGAATGTGCATCACTTAGGTAGGGAAGACATGGCCCCAGAATGCACTATGTGGATAAGGCAAATTGGCAGAAAGCGTGTGATACTCTGGCCAATATTCTGTTGAGAAATTCTGTTGGATTCTAGCATTCACATGAACGCTAATCTAACAGCTAACTTTCACTATCAGTCAAATGTTGGGACACCTTGTATTTCCCTCTTTTTGTATTATTTATTATATATATTATTTGTTCACACATTAGAACATTATCCAAGACATCCAGAATAGGAAATCTTATAAAAGATGATGTTGAGATATGTCTGCTATTTGAGCTATAAAGCATTCAGGTCGGTTCCTTGGCAACATCTGACCCTGGTAACTCAAAAGTAACTTATTCTCTGCAGTAGAGGTAAGTATTTGTTTTCCTCTTTTGGGCCAGGCCTTATGAGAGACAATTTCATCATGGTGGTGTTTGCAACCTTTTTTTTTTTTTTTTTTTTTTTAAAAAGATACTGTACATTGAAAGTTCTGGAGGGTTTCCAAATGGACCATCCTTCATGTCTTACAATGATGATGAACTGTTGCTTGCCTTCAAAAATATGAATATTGTTCTTTGGCCTTTCAAAACTATAGACAAGCAATGGAAATGAGCTGTGTCCAATCACAATTGTCCTTACATTGAACTCTTAAAGCAACTGTCAGATTGAAGTTTTCCTTGTAGGCCCATCATGTCGTTTGGTTTGCTTTTCAAATTTTTTCTTCCTCATTTTGTGTGTAATATGCATCTTAATAGCATCTAGCTTAGCAGTGCGCAAACCGCATCCATAATCCAAACTTGCTTTAACCTGCATAACAAATAGTTTTGCTTTTGTTCTTAAATCAGTGACCCTTAGCTCGTCAGCACACCTGAACTAATCAGCTAATTAACAGCAGTTTCTAAACTGAAGCAGGAAAAGGAGGCCTCAGGACCAGAGTTGGGAACCACTGGCCTTAAATTATTCTTGCATGGAATTCGGATGTCATGATGATGGTGGATTTTAAATTGATTATGATTGTAAAAATGAAATGTGGGCATGACCGCTCAGCATTAGACATAAACAAAAAATCCTTCTATTGTTAGTTTGTTTCACAGTGGAATGTGAATTGTGTGGTCAAGGAAAAAATGTCCTGTTATAGCACATTATTTAAAAACAACAACATAACATTAATTTAAAAGCGAAAGGCAAAGTTGACAGGGTCTCAGATCAAGGTCAGGTTATGCCAAAGAATATATAGCAAGTATTATATACACACCTTTTATCCTGGAGATCTTTTAACAGTGCCTTGCCACCCTTAGTTGATTGTTTTAGTTGCACTACCAGGGACTGAAATGCTTTAGTCTGAGTTAATCAAGCTGACCACAGCCTATCACAGTTGAAAGTCAAATGGCTTTGTGTGCCACTGAGAAGGTGATTAGCCTTACCTGAGATTGAGCTTCTCATTTTTTTTGCTAACATGTTGGCATTTTTTTGTTTTCACTTTGATGTTAAAAGGTGCACTGAGTATAAATACATTTGAATAAAACAAAAACTGCCTGTCTTCATTTCACGCTGCAAAGCAACATGTGATTATTTTACATGAGGTGATTCTTTTCTATACACACTGTACATGTTGTTTGTATTTCCAATGTACATATTATATATTATGTAATTTTTGACAAAATGATAAATCCTTTCATAAAAGAATGAACACTTAGCAAGACATGTTCCTGCATCACAGTAGTGGGGCAATTTAAACTATGTAAAAATAATAGATGTATTATAGAATGATGAATATTTATGACGTTCCTACAGTCGATAAAACGTGCGCCCCCTGCAGTACATTTAATTATACTGTATATTACAGCATAGATTTTGAACTGACTAGGAAGTTATAGAAATTAAATGCTAATATTTCTATTAAAATTATTTAGAAATTTATACATTTTATATTTAATTTAAAAGAGTATGCATATTTGCACATTATGACTTTGCATCTTTATTAATTAATGTAAACATCAGGCAATTTAAATCCTAAATAGTACGCTCATACTAAGCAGGAATAAGCTAAGCAATGCAGGGTTTATATATGATATGCAGGGTTGATCTTATAAAAGTTGAGACAGACAAGTAAAGTGATCTGATACTTAAAGAAAACTATAAATCGAATCAAATGCGAGTTTAAAAGTTTATAAAAGCTCATAAAAGACAGAAAAAAGGCGTCATACGTAATCCTACGCGCTTAATCCCGCCTATATAGGAAGATTGGAGTAAAATGTCCAATCACAGGCGTACGATTTGAGTGACAGCAGCTCCGACGAATGCCATGGCATCAATCCAT
>JAQQZS010000011.1:5503568-5522302 GCA_030068045.1 Platyallabes tihoni
CGGTCTTGTCTCTAGACCGCAACTTCTCACAGCCGTAACCAATCAAATATCAGACTGCCGCCCAAATACCAGCATAAGCAATCAAAGAATGAAAGTAGTTTAAATTTTAGGACTCGTGCACATCCCTAATGTGTATAAATAATTTTTTTTTAGTTTATCCATAGATAGCTAATATGGAAGCTTGCTTCTGTCTTGTTGAATGGTCCTTTTCTCCATACTTTAGGAAAATGATGTGGATGCTATCCACCCAGGTTACGGCTTCCTGTCCGAGAGAGCCGATTTTGCTCAGGCGTGCTCTGACGCTGGTGTGCGCTTCGTCGGTCCAACTCCTGAAGTCGTCCGTAAGATGGGGGATAAGGTGGAGGCTCGTGCCATTGCACTCCGTGCTGGTAAGCACATGTCACTTTCTTCAGCAGAATGCTCACCATAGGCGATATGAAGAACCCTGGCCTGAGGATTTAAAGGACACCTGTTATCATTTTTAGGCATTTGGGTCCTACTCCAGTGTGTGCACATACAAGAAAAATCAGGAAGGCCAATTTAGGTTTTATTCTCCCTAATGTGACGACCTAAGCAGATACTCCTGCTTGTTGCTCAGATGTTCTCAGGAGGGCTGTGGCTCAGCACTCTCTCATTTGCGTAGAAACTGAATCAGTGCATTTATTCAAGGCAATTAGATTTACTTTCCCTAATGTGACCTCATATAAGATGCCCTTCTCCTCAGCTTGTTTTTCAGCTCTGCATGGACACTGAAATGGTGTGTGTTGAGGTTTATTTAAACATGCCGGTTAGGATTTTGCCCCTAATGTGACCTCGTACAGGAAGATTCCCTTCCCATTCCGGCTTGTTGCTCAGTTCTGCTGTTCTCTGACATGGTAAAATATGGGACCTTTTAAATACCTGGGTTTCTTTTAAGTAAATGTCCTGTTCTCATTTTCTTTCTTAATTACTCCTCCAGCTATAAATGGCTCTAAGTTAAGCTCATGACCATCATTTTCATCCTTATCTTCATCCCATCATATGTTTTGGATAAAATATTCCTGAACGTGTAGCTTTACATCATTAAAGCGGTCTTTGCAAAATAATACATTTATATCATAATATATATTTTAATGTCTTTTGAAATTGCCTAGATGCATCTTTACACCTTGCTGATGCCAAGAATTATAGATGTGTAGGGAAAAACAAACCAGTGTTTTTCCTGTTATCTGTGATGGCTAACTGGTAATGACTCATGTTTATCTCCGAAAGTAAAAAGTCTGACGATAGCATTATTTATGTTGCCGTATTATATGCAGTGTGCAAAAGCTCTGGGTGTGCTTTATTTTTTTTATTTTTTGTGCAAATTTTGGTTCGATGTTTTTATTTTATGGCTTGTAAATGAAGTCGGCACTTAAAACCCAGAGCATTTTAGATTCAAAATTTCGGTAATATACAAGCTTCAGGATTGTACAGTAAAGTCTTTTTATTTATTTATTTATTTTGTTTAAGCATGACCTAGGCAATGATGAAATAAAATAAATTTCATTTTGACCAACTATATAAATATGACCTGAGCAAGAAATTTGGTATGGTAGGCAAAAAAGGCATGATTTAAAATTTTTTTTGAATGGGTGTTGTCTGGTTGTCTATGACCAAGAAATGTCACAAAAATGAGAAACTTACAAAATGCTCATATCTCCGATGTTCGGATGGGAATAAATTAAAATAAAAAAAAAAAATATTTTTTTTTTATTAATCGTCGATTATTTTAATACACATGCACATACAAATACAGTCTCAGCTATACAGTAAAAAATAGTGGGAAATATACAAACAAGTAAACAAATTAACACAATCAGGCTGGGGACTAAATATGCGCCATAGAATAGAGTCAAGAGAAATTAATGTAGCACCAAAAGATGTCCATAACAGCCAAAAATCATCAGACTTTTGATGTATATCATGGGTGAGTTTCTCAAGAGGAAATGATGTACGTGCTTCAGACAACCACATTTTAAGAGATGGTACCTGAGGAGATGACCACAATAGAAGTATGCATTTCTTTCCCAAATAAACCAAAATTAGAAACAAGTGCTTGGTGTGGAGGTCCAACACATTCTCTACTCCACTATATAATGAATAAAATTTCAAAGAAAAACAATTTTAACTTAAAGAGCCTTTGTAGAAAATTATGTACTTTCTTGCAAAACGAAATGATTTTGTCGCAATACCAAAAACAGCGAAGGAATGTTCCTTTGCATTTTTTATAGTTAAAACAAAGATCAGAGGAGTTTCTGTAAATCTTTTTCAGATGTAAAGGTGTGAGAGACTGTTAATGAATTTATAATGGAGTTCATGAATATCCAATGAAGTACATTTAGAGAACAAATTGTTACATATTTCAGACCAATCTGTATCTTCAATTTCGTGACCTAAATCTTTTTCCCACACAATCTTTAACTTCTCGAAAGATGTACATGAGTAAGATGGAGCTTTGTATATTTTGGATATTAACCCCTTGGAAAAACTGCTCGTTACAATTTGCTCTCTGGCAGCAAGTTCAAATCTCAATTTACCCTTATCAGACAAGGATTTTATAAAGTGACGCAGCTGAAGGTATTTTAAATTGGATTGCGGTATGTTATACTGGTTGGAAATTTCTTGGAAAGATTTTAGTGTACTGCCTGTAAAAAGGCACGATAACTTTAGAATCCCTAATTTAGACCAATCTGAAAGGCCAATATTTTGTAAAGATACAGGGAAATCAGGATTAAAAGCAATAGGTGAAAACAAAGTGATATTAGCTGGAATTTTAAAATACTTTGTCTCCCCATGTCAAGAGTGTTTGAGATGATGAAATTTGTTAACGCATTCAAGTTTTTTAATATTTATAATAAAAGGCAAGAATTTTATTGGGAGAGGGGCACAGGCTGTTGCCTTCATATTGAACCATTTAGAGTCTGTCATTTCACTGTACCAGCTGACCATATGCTTCACCTGTGCTGACCAAAAGTAAAGGTGTAAATTTGGTAAAGCGACTCCTAAATGTATTCATTTTAAACGTAATAAATGTGGTTCTACGTGACCCATCAGAAAACCAAAACCACAATTTGCCGTGTGAGGCCTTCCTCATATAAAGAGGTATTATAATTTTCTTTCTAAATTGGCCAATGACTGAGATTTATTTACTTCTTCAAATAATTTTGTAACAGAAATGTGCAATATACTCGGTAAAACTTGCTAGACATTTTCTCTATAAGCTTAGTTTGAGGGTTTGTACTGCTCTTTATAGTATATTGTATTTATAAAGTTTACTTGTGGCTTTTAAAAAAACATTTTTACTGAATTATTGTTTTCCATCTTTGCTTTATAACATGCATTTTGCATGTACAAGACTTCTATACAGTTCTATATAATGAGCCAGACCTGTCAAAAGTTTCCAAGTTTTCTAATGCTGTTTTTCTTAAACCCCATTGTTCTAGTATTGGGTTGTTTTAGCATTTTAGAGGTAATTCACATAGCAGAAATGATGTGCTTTATCTCGGTCTGTCTCTATTCTTTCTTCGCAGGTGTTCCTGTTGTCCCTGGAACGGATTCTCCTATCTCCTCTTTGCAGGAAGCGCAGGAGTTCTCGAACACGTATGGTTTCCCAATAATTTTCAAGGCGGCTTACGGCGGCGGGGGCCGCGGCATGCGGATGGTGCGGGAGTACGAGGTGAGTCGAGGAGGCTGAATCTGCTTCAGTAATGCGGATTAGCATAATGTAGAGCTAATCAGCTAATCCACTCTAACGTATTTTGTCGTGGGTAAGACCTTTATAAACCCCCACCCCCCCCCCCTCCTCTTTACCTGCTCCGGCATATCTGCTCATTATTTATTGGGTTTCAGTGCGACCGTAGAGACGGTTCGCTTCAGTGGCTCGTCACAAACCGCATTTCTTTTGCCCTGGGATCAGCGGAAAGTTTCTGCACAGTCGTGCTTTGTAGGGATTGATTGGTGGAGGATACGGGTAACGGCTGCCAGAGAAATATCATCCGCTAATTTCATTTTTTTGTTTATTTTTTGTTATTGCACCAATCACCTGCTGTAAAATTTTTCGATTTGGTTCTTTACCTTGTATCAAAAAGTAATAATCATATAAAACATTATATGAATTCATAAAGTATTCCGCTTTGAACATCACTCACCAATCACATTTTAGAACCTGCTTTCTCCTCTATAAACAGTTTTTTGGTGCTTAAGTAAACTGTATTTATTTATTTATTTATTTTTGAACAATGTCCCATTTTATTCAGTACCACTTTGGCATGTGTGTGTCTGTGTAGGAGCTGGAAGAAAACTACCAGCGGGCCTACTCAGAAGCCCTGGCTGCCTTTGGCAACGGAGCATTGTTTGTGGAGAAATTCATTGAGAAGCCGAGGCACATTGAAGTGCAAATCCTGGGTGAGTTGGATGCCGTTTAGTGTATAATCCTCAGGCGTTGTCTCATTATGCAGCTCAGAAAGATTTAAAACCAGCTCTGGATTCATCTGGTGGTTTTAATGGCTTTTACAGGGCCGTCCTTGATTCTTTACATTATAACTCTCCCTCTTAGTGTGTAGAGTGGATGACTTTTTTTTCTTTTTTTTTTTTTTTTCTTTTTCTTTTTTGTGTGCGTGTGTGAACAATTGTGCTCTCTGGCTTTGCAGGTAACTAGAGGCGTCTCTCTGATGTTTCTGACGGATATTTTAGAGGCGGTAAAAAGTGCAGTTCAGTTCAAAAAGCATTACATATAAGCAGAAATATAATATATTTAAAAATTTTTTTTTTTAACTCTTCCAATGGGGGGTGTCATGATCGCTCTGGTCAGAAATGTAATTTTTTAAAATTTTTAATGAATGGTTTAAAAAAAAAAAAAACAAAACACTCCATTGAATATCTATATGGATTTTAACCGATGCCAATTACGGTTACGATGCCCCCACCAAAAAAAAAAAAACGTTGCGTATTAATAATAATAATGATTCAACAGTGTAGTAAATTTGTTAAACATTGCACCTTGGTGTAATATCACAGGATTGCTTTTTTTTTTTTGTTTTTGTATGCATTAACGACCTAACTTATTATTTTGTCTTATTAAACGCGCTTGATTAAAATCAATTATCCAAATCTGGTGACTTTAAACAGTGATGAGCATGAAAGGATGCCTGTATTCTACCATTAACACTGAAATTCCTTGATCAGAATGTTCTTATTTGGAGTGTGATGATTAAGTATGAAAGACTTGCTTTAAACTTCTTGTTGACGTAAGGTTATGCAAAGATTTACACTAAGGATGCTAATAATCAATTAATTGCTGTTAAGAATGTAACTTAAAAATTAAAAACAAATGAATGAACATGAGTACCCGTTGTGGATGGGTAAGGAGTTGAAGCTTAAAAGCTGATCAGCTTTAATGTAATCATTGATGTTTAGGTTGAAGCCGTACATCTGTCTTTCTGTGCAGTTAAACGTATTAATCCCCCCAAAATTTTTTTGCAAGGTTGAGTATCTTGCGTCTTGTTTATGCTGAGTTGTACTACAGTACATTTGCCGTAAGCCAAATGCACTCCTTGTTCGGGAATCAGAAAGTGAATCACAGATGAGCAATCGAAAAATAGATCAGATATAAAGATATTAAGTTTTGGACTGATGACTCCCGACTGTAACTGTGGATAACTGCTTTTACTCAACATTTTGATTTCACTTGTGGTGCAGGTTAAACTTTTGAATATCTGCAAAAGTTACATTAAATCTTGTCCAGCGGATGATTTAAGACGCACTCCCAGTTTGACGCATGCGCAGTACGCTGTCCAAACTTGGGGTTTATAATCTGGCACGTAACTGCTTAAAGCTTCACTTTTACTGAACGATTTCATTTATGGTGCAGTTTTAACGTCGGGCAAACACCTAAGGACCAACCAAATTATTAAATTAATTTGATTCATTTCCTTCGTCACAGTTGATGGTCTCCCACTGCCTGGTTCGTCTTCACAACTGGTTCTTTAAACTTCATCCGTTGGTGCAGATCACTTGTCATTGATGTTGTTTTTGTAAATGCCCATGTCGGTTAATTGAAAATGTACGACGTCTATTTTTTTTTTTTTTTTTTTTTTGCATTACTTTTGGTACAGCCCTCATGTACCTGTTTATATTCTGTAACGTCACGGTCTCTAAATCGTACAATCGTATCTTGTGCTCTGCAGGGGATAAATACGGGAATGTGGTTCACCTGTACGAGAGGGACTGCTCTATACAGAGGAGACACCAGAAGGTGGTGGAGATCGCGCCAGCCTCACAGCTCGACCCCCATCTCAGAGACAGACTGACAGCCGACTCGGTCAACTTGGCCAAACAGGTATTGCGAAGCGCCTCCGCACACGCACGTTGTTTTTACTCCAAATAAGACGTGACGCAACACCAGATAAGTGCATGACAGACCTGCTGAGCTAATATTTAAGTACACCCACACAGATGAAAACTCTTAGCACTCTAAATGTCCTTGTAGTGATGTTATGTAAGACCCCTCACACACTCCTACAAGCATTTTATTTTTTTTTTTCTTTCTTTTTTTTTTTCTTTTTTTTATTTTCCTCCTTAACCCCTGTAAAGGCCATCCTTTTTGTTTGCTGTGACAAAAACTGAGTCACTCTTCCTGCATCACTGTCTGCTCTTTATGCTTTCTTGTTAATGAAAAAGTTTTTATGCTTACATTAAAAAAAGAAAAATTTTTTTTTCCTTTGTTTTACTGGTCATTAAATTTTTTTTTTTTTAATGCTTTTTATTTTATTGACCATAAAGGCTTTTTGAAGCACCAACACTTTTGAAGTCTAAGCCTAAGCTCTTTACCAGAGACTTTAGTAATCATCGTTGATTATTTTTCTTTTTATGTTCATAAGCTTTTTTTATACTCGGCATAAATAACCACGCACTCGGTTCTACTGTTGTACAAGAAGCTGATTTGTTTGATTGCTGAAGACGTCTCTACTGCCATTAGTGTTTAAAGTCCCCACTACAGAGCAATGCACTTTATTCATCAGCCTTTTATTGAATTCTATTTAAACCTAAGCACTAGAAATGGCATTTTATATTTTATAACCATCTGAAATAAATCGTCATACAGACTTTTAAAGTTGGCTTTGATTGAGGCAGAATTGATGCAGTCGTTCAGGGAGTGGAGCGCCAGATCCTTACAAACACAATCATTCACCACCATGACTTGAACATCACAGGAAGTTGCCTGGGAGTTATTTCTACAAGCCCCTGTACAGCTTTTTTTCCACATTTTTGGCCCATTAAAGGAGTTCCCGAGAGGCCAGTGTTTCAGACATGAATCAGGCAGCCTGATCAAGGAGAGTCTGGCGTACTGCGAGATGATATCCAAGCACTAGTGAAACGCTGCGATTCGTGTATCTGGGGATTAAATGGCGAAATAAAGGGAGTATTTACTCTCTCATAACTGTTTTTATTCTGCACAATCCCAAAAGTCCCAGTTTGACTTGAATGTGCTGCGTAGCAGAAGTAGTAACGCCAACACGAATGCTCCCGTAAATGTTGGTCAGGTTTACGAGAAATTTCAAGAAAGTCCCAGTTTGGCTCGATCGCATCTTCTACACCCCCCCTCCCCATGCCATTATGTCTAATCATATCTGAGTAAACGAGGGACTGCTCTTTTTATAAATCCATTCCATGTTGAAGTTTGGTTAGTTTTCATATTATATATAAATATAAATGTTCGTATGTAATGTCTGTTATATCCACCAGATGGCACTGCTGCAATGTAACAGTTGGGCATCAGGATCAAAGTGCTCAGGTTCGTACCGGCTGCTGATGAGGGACCGAATGAAGACGTGTGGCCGAGCTTTTTTCGAACAATGTGTGCAATGAATCGACATTGTCATTACTCGCAGAGATCAGAATCAGATTATCCTGTGACTAAGAAAGCTTCTTTCTAACCAAGATCTAAAAGCCTGTCTGGAGCGTGCCGTGCTGCCACATGGCTGCTCTCTGATACTGATTTGTTCATTAGATACGGTGCACTGGACCAGCTCGCTGAACTAATTGCTCTTTATTTTGCCAACAGCACGTCAGTACCTACCTGCGTCACTTAATCTTGTCTAGACACGCCCAGTAGTAGATGAATTACTACTACATGCGCGCACACACACACATACACACACACACACACACACACACACACACACACACGCGCGCGCGCGCTTAATATCCCTATGTCGCTTTTTATTTAAGTATCGTTTCATGTTTTTGGTTCACTGTAGTGTAATGATTTGTGTTTGAATCTGAAGTCGTCACTTAAGTGCAATGCGCTATAGATGGGAAATGGTCTTTTTGTATTAGTGTTTTATTAAAATATGTTGCTAAGACTTAAGAAAAAAAAGTATAGTATAGTCAATGTGATGGATTAGAATAGAAATGTCCTCCAAATGGCTGTTTTTAGGTTGAGACGTGCTGTTCCAGGATTTATGGTGGTTTGTATGTTATACTGTAGGATTCTTCCTCATATGGACTGCCAGATAGTACATGTACACCAGGGCCATTTGAAAAGGAGAATGCATACACACAGACGACCTGCAAAATGTAATGGGATTCAGGGTATAATAAAATTATAACTCATTCTAATGGATGTATCGTATTGCTTTAAGAACTTTGCCGTATACTTCTTTGAGTTTTTTTTAATTAATTAATTTTTTTTGTTCATCTTCTTTACTCAACATCAAATGAAACCTTCACGGAGCCTCTACATCTGGTAGTGCATCAAAGCACTTACCTTGAAATCGATTTTGCAAAACCGGGAATATTAACTTTTTGACGACGTGTAAAGAGAAATACGCGCACGGATTTGGCTGAAAGTCGTATTTCAGCCCCCCCCCCCTCCCCCTCCCCCCCTCTCCCTTTTGCATGTAAATGGATTCCTAAACACTCCTTGGCCATCTTCCCAGGACACTAGTGCAGCCATGTTGTAAATGAATCCTGCCATTATCTTGGAGCTTGCCGTTAACAAAACATTGAATCTACAATAGCCTTGTTACCATAAATGATCGATATTGTAGAGGCAGTGATTGCACGACTAAAATAAAGCCTACTTGCGTATTGAGTTGCAAAACCCGAGCGTTAAACTTTTGCTTAAAATCGATTTGCTTGCATAAGGATGCGTTTATGGGCTGAGATTTTACAGAACATCAGGCTTCAGCTTAGGAAGCATGACGAGAACTAAACAAGACTAAGATGATGAGGCTTCCTAAGAACCCTTCCTTTAGAATAAAAAATTCTTGCTATTTAATCAGTATACACGTGTAATACAGAGCATCTTCCTGACCGGTAAGTGTTGTAATTATCAGGCTTTTTTTTTTTAATTATTTAAGTTTGACAAGGCGGAGTGGAATACGGACACCAGGTTCCAAAGAGAGTGCTTTTTTATTTAAAGAGGGCAGAGGAACCGGCGAAGCTCGGCCCGCAAGCGATATGGGTGGTGGGGCGATGCTGCTTTCTGTGGCAAAGTTCTCGGGGTCTGTTGGCATAGGAGACGGTCATGAGACTATAAACGGTAATCCCGGTCCAGGCCTGGTGAGTTAGGACACTCCGCCCCTTCCCTCTACACAGTAGAGCTGTTCATGGTGCCGAGTATGCTGTGTAACTGCAGTGTGAGCAAAAACGGATGCCCCGCTGGTTATTCGCGTAAAACAAGAGCAACATCCAGTGATTATTTTTGTTGTGGTCTGAGCATATACCAGGTGCCGAAACAACTCATGGAAGAGCATAAGTGTTTAGATTTCTGTAAACAAAATTTGGACTGATGCTGTCAGGATGGTTAAAGTTTTTTAAAGAGAATCATTACATGTGATGAGACATGGATTCATCACTGTGAGTCTGAGATACACATGTATAAAAAGCAGAATATGGAACGGAAGCGTCATCAATCGCTGACCAAAAGTCAACCATCTGGAAAATTGATGCTTACAGTTTTCCGGGATTCTTAAGGGCCAGTATTGGGACATTATCAGTGTATGGACACGGTCATATTTTTCCATTAGTTTTGACGCGTAGCTGTGTGTCAGATTCGTTACTTACGACAAGAAGTCCATTGAATACTTTTGTCTTTGGTATTTTAGTCTTTGGCATCAAAGATTCAACACTTCACACAGTCGTCTTGAGTAAATCCACTGTAGTTACAACACCTGTTGCTGTATCAATACGGTTCAAGATTTGCTCATGCATATAACATTTGTCATATTTATCTGATCACGGTTAGCTTACGGTCAAAAGCTTGTGTTCTCCGCAGCTTCCGTGTCCAACTGAACTATTTTACCATGCAATAGTCATACAAATTCACAGACCAACCTACGACAGTCAAAATGGATGCTTAACTAACATAACAGTAAATGCTAAAATGATGAATAAATGGTTAGTGTTTAGCTGATGAATAGAATAAGATAGAATAAATTTAAATAAAACAAACACAATAACAAATTCATAACTGATACAATATGGCTCTTACAATCAGAAAGTTTCAACAATCAACAGTGCTCGTTACAGTGAGGCGATTATTAAAGAGCTGAAGCCTAAACTTCAGGCTGCTACCCGAGGACTTTATCTTGCACGTCTGCGCATGTCCGCCCACACTGTCGAGACTTTACTTTGAGGTGTTAAAGCGTCCTCCCTATAGTCCTGATCTCGTTCGGTCAGACTTGTTTGGTCCCCTGAAAGCAGCCCTACAAGTATGAAGATTCCCTTCTGATGAAGTGAAGACTGCGGCGCACTTGTGGCTCGCAGCTTAATTGGATAATAAAACAAATTCTGCAACTAGAGTACAGATTTTTTTCACTCCTCCTCGCAAACAGATATAGATATTGATTAGTATTTAGGTCGAACTGGCTAACAATGGAGCTAAATGTCAAGTATTCACCATATAAGTGGTTAATAAACTGCTTTGAGGATGTGAGATTGTGTTGATCAAGCAAAAACAGGCTTGAGGCTTAAACTGAGCATGGATCGATTTGCAATTTATTAGAGGATGACTGTTGGCTTTGAAACGGCGCTCGTGCTACGTTTTGTCTTACTTGGCTTCAGATTCCAAATTGCATTTGGCTTAATGCAGATGGATAACTGAAATTACTCTTCTGGCATATTAACTCCGTGATGCCTCCTGGTCTGAGATCATCTATTTGGATGAGCAGTTCTACAGGTTTTGCACTGATGCAATTCCCGTAAAGACAGACTCCCAATGTCTTCCTACCCATGTCTTGGGGCATTCGCCCATCAGTGACTGATGCCAACCAGGGAGGGTGAAAACGGTCACATGCTTTGTTGGATGCGTGACTTCAATTGCCTTTTTTCCCCGTTGGACTGCTGCTAACACTGTTGGAGAACACACTCTCAGAAGAGCACGATCTGCCCCTTCCGCTTGTATGAACTCGCTGACGCCCATGCTTATCTAGTAGTGCTATGATTGTTGCAGGAGGGCGAGCGTTCCGCATCCTCCCCAACCGCTTTTCCATTGAGCCCAGGCTCTCTGGTGGCTCGACATTTTGTGATGCAACAAGGATAAGAATGGAATTGGGACATCTGAGAGGGAATTGAGGTGTTTCCAGATTCAATGTCATGCATAATCATAAATTTTTTTAAAGGTAAAAAGGTCAGGGGTGGACAGATGATTAATTTATTAGCTAGACCAGTATGGAAGTAAAAGCTCCAGGGTGGTGCCTAGTCCAGAGTTTTAGTTGACTGGAGATCAAACTGATTACAGTATATTTACCATTTTGTAATCTTCAATCTACTTACTGCACGTATGTACTTAAGGAAACCTGTTAGTCATTAAAAATTTGGACAGTATGTTTGATCTCGAGATAAAATGCGAGCAATTAATTGACTAACATTTTCGCCATGAATTGACGCATTTTATTCTTTCATCACACTTAACAGATGCGACCATACCTTCCATGTACCTGCATGTTTTTAAATCATGAAAGATTTGTTTTAAATACTATGTTGTACTTGGGTGGATTTTTGGGACGCTTTTCTGCTCATCACGGTTATAAAAGTGAACATGCTAGCTGGAGTTTGGTTCACACCATCATGGAATCAAGGCCATGTTGAAGACCCCAATGTCGTCATGGCCAGAATCACAGGGATTGACTTGGAGTCTGATCTGAACATCAACTAAATGACTTATTTGCATGACTTTATGCATTGCTCTCCTGCAATGATTGAAAAATTTGTTTTGCAATGATGACCAAGACCCAGGCTGTTATTTTTATTTATTTATATTTAACTTTATTTATTCCCTGTTTGTGGAACATATTTATCCATTGTGTGGCTTTGAACCTTATTACAGTAGAAAGTGCTTGCGTTACCCTAGAGATTGTGGGGACATTGTAGGCTTTCGTATGTATTAAAACTAGGGCCATCAATACTCACATGTTGATGCATGTGAAATCTTAAAATTTTAACATTATTGTATATAAATTCCCCGCAACCCTGAATACAGGATAAAGCGGTATAGAAGATGAATGAATGAATGAATGAATGAATGTATATAAATTTTAATGCAAATTAATCGTTTGACCCTAATGGCTTCCCAAAATCGCAGCGCATTTACCCGGCTGTGTGGTGATGGCACATTATGCGTGGGTAATAAGATGACTGAATTTATCTAAACTTCCATCTAGCAGCTTTTTATAAATAACAGAAACTTGCTGTTCAGCGCACACATTGTTTCCTTAAAATTGTGTGCTCGAGCTACCTTCATCTGTACAAATGGGAATCGCGACTCGGGATGCTAAGGCTCTAGATTTTAATTTTTGGATCTGAGGATTAGGGTTTGAGCCCCACCGTCGGTGAGTTGCCTCACCCCGTGCTACCCAGCCACTGTACCCATTTGAGAGATTTTTATTTCACATTAACATTTATTAATTTTTAAAGGAAGATATAAAACTGCATATTCTGGTTCCTCTAAACGGTTGCATGCATTTCTGTATTCTAACATTGCACATTTATTATACAAGTAAATCGAAGTATTTTAATCTGGTTAATTTATTACAGTCTAACTTATTAACTAGATAAATTCTGAATTGATTTGACGGCACTAATTGAATGGATGTGCACGCTCAATAATTCAGAGCTTATCCATTATTTGAAATGCTTCAAACCATGTTCGAAATGAAATGAGCAATAGGATTAGTCATCCTTTTTAAAATTCTTGAAAAAGTTTGTGGAACATTTGTTTGTTCTGCGTGTGCATGTTGCACTTGTTAAAGTAAAAAAGAAATAAATTATTTTAAAGAGCTGTTGTGCCTGGCACTTATGAAAAGCCCTTTCAGAATCTATTGGATGAGTCACATCGAAATGCGTCGCTTAATGTTGCCCATTTAATGTTCGGAGCCGATTTCTGGTAATCGTCTAATGATCAGTAAATGAAGCTTGCGTAATGTGAATGTCAACGCATTACGCTTTTTGGAGGGAGAAATGCTGTTGTAAAGCCACTCTTGACAGGAAGAATTCATTAACTATGGACTGAAGGGGCTTCTCATGAGCAGGAGGCTCAAGGATGGTGGCTTTTCACAGCCGAGTCCTTGCAATTGTATGTGCTACTTTTAATGGGCTTCCCATTCCTCATTTAATCAGCTCATTTAGATTTCCTTTTTTTTTTTTTTTCTTGGCCATTTGGAAACGGCGCGGTCTGTAGCATTTTGAACATCTCTGTTCACTCGTGCACGGATGCACAGATTGTTTATGCCTTTTCCAGACTGTAGGTCAGACTAAAACGAAAGGTTCATTTTGTGGATTAACACACTTTGTATTTTTCCACAGTTTCTGGCACGTTTTGTCGTTTCCAGTAAAAATAACTCAAACTCTGCTGCTTATCTTCTCCTAGTTTGCAGCATTTTATACAGTGCATTACAGCAAGTATGGCAATTGCACACACTTTTGCTTTTGCATTACTTAATACACAACCTTACCAAAAAAAACCAACAATGACTGACTAGCCTAGAGGTATTATTTTATTATATGTCTTATGTTGATGTAATCAGGAACTGAAATGCAGCTCTAAACTGAAGCTTTTAAAAGTGTATAACGGTGTTTGAATGTAACCATGATGATGATCTCCAATTTCATTAAGCCATATTGCCGTGTTTATTTATGGCGTTTTAATTAATGTGACAGGAATTACGTGTTCGCTTTAGTATAAGGTAATGATTTTAATTAAACGTGTCAAGGATGGAGGGCAACAATGCGAAGACGTGTGAGGAGGTAGACTGTTGGTTTGTGTTGGAGAGTCTGTGCTGCGAATGTAGGTGAGCACACGCGCAACAGTAAATTAATGCGGAATTTCGATCACACATGCATAGCTTTCCGTGACATTTCACATATGCTGGTGAATTACAAGCAAGATATGAATGGCATCTGTTTATGGAGCTGTAGGTGCAGATCAGACTCGCGCATACGTGATTTGGGGAACGTGCAGAAGAAAACAATTTGTATGTTTTGTAAATGCGTGTGTGTCTAGAAAGTGAAGATATGAATGCATAATTTAATACTCCTCATTATTTGAATGCGCTCGGTTAATAAGTTGTATACTGTGTTTATATAACATTTCATTTAAGCAGCTGTGTTTTGTGTCTCAAAAAAAAACATTAATGCAAGTATTACATTTAGAAAATGTATAGACAGTTGGCTTCATAAGGACGATAGGCAATGATGCAATATTCATAACTTTATAACCTCTGTACATCGCAATGGATTTAAACCGCAGCAATCAAGTTTTTACAGGTTTAAAGTTCAACCTAACTTTTATTTTTTTATTTTTTTTTTTAAAGGGTTACCTTTTAATGCCTGAATGCGAATTTTAGTCCAAGACTGCCTTAAGTCTGGAAGCTTGGGCCAAATGGAGATTACTCCTTTTACCATCACTTTACTGCAGCTACCTTTTAGTTGCTTATTGTTTGGGGGTCTGTCTGCCTCCAGCTTTGTCTTCAGTAACTGAAAAGCATGCCGTATTGCGTTGAGATGACTTGGTGATTGACTTGGTGGTTTCCTCTCGGTTCTCAGGTTTCCTCCCACAGTCCAAAAACATGCAGATTTGGCTAATTGCCATTCCCCAAGTGCATGTAATGTGTGTGCTCTGCAATGGATTGGCACCCTGTCAAAGGTGTACCCTGCCTTGTGCCCAAAGTCTCCTGACGGGGATTCCAGACCCCTTGTGATGCTGAAAACGGGACAAAGCGGTGTAGACGACTCCACAAAGTTTGACAGATAATGTGGTATTCTTTTGAGCATGAGATTTATTTTTTCTTCATTTATATTTAATCCTGTTTCAGTATTGGATGTTTTATAGCAGCGTCTTGAGTGGTTCATGTTTTAAGGTTAACTTTCTGGATTGAACTTTTTTGCTTATTTATTTCACGACAGTGTCTCTTGATGGTGGACCTTGACAATGATGCGCTTAGCTGTAATTTCTAATGTAATATTTTTATTAAAGGGCTCTAACCAAATTCCACACTTCAATCACATCCTGATTGATCCGTTTCAAGTCCATTGTGGTCCTTTAGGGAGGAAAATGAACAATGTCATGGTCAATAAAATCAGTGATCTGATATAAAAATCGAACATTTGCTTTCACACAATCTTCCCTGTTTATTGATTAGCTCTGAGTAACACCTCTCCATTAACATTCTTGCGTGTAGCGGCACAAGAGAGCGCGAGTACACGCGCATGTGTTTTTCATAAGTGCGAAACGAGGGGATTTGGAGAGACTGAGAAAGCGATGAAATTCCTCCCCATCTGTTCCGTCATATGGCAGAGGAGAGGGAAGAGGAAAGTTAGACTAGAGTTGGTCAGGCTTTGCAGAGACAGTGTTCAGGCAGTCGGAGCCTCTCTAGCATTTTATTCAGCGCTGTTCCTCATAATCCCTTCCATTACTAACAATCTGGGTTCAGCATTCTTCAGGCGAATTACTCATCGCTGGTGTCATGGTTCGATGACTGAAGCTTTATTTCAAGGTTTACAAAAGCAGCAAGTAGCATTATAGCTACAAAAGCAGTTAAATGGTTTCTAAATACAAAGGCGAAAAGCCTTAAAGGTACTTTCTTCATTGTGATAGCTGGAGAATATCAAGCGATTTGCTTTTGGATGCTCAACACGTCTGCATGGCAGGTTAACCATGATTGTGCTCAACACCAAATGTGACTTTTATTAGTTACATGCAATTGTTCCAGAACCGTTGTCTTGGTCTGGAATCCCAATATTTCACAATGTTGTTTATCTTTTAGCTTTGTTTACTTGTTAACAAGCACTGTTAATTATAGTGAATTATAGTAAAGTTATTATACCTTTTTTCCTGATAATGTTCCAATACTGGCTCCTGAGAATCCCAAAAACCGGTCATCAATTTTCTAGCTGATGGTTGAGTTTTGAACTTTGTCTTTTGGCGAATGAGGTTTTCTTCCGTACATGTTTGTTTACTCTCTGGCTCGTAGTGATGAATCCATGTGTTGATATCCATATTTCTTCTGTTCATCTCTTCCTGGAGTTTTCAGCACCGGGTGCACCCACGGACGTAACGCGAATCGCTGCCCGCTTCTCATCTTTTGTGCGCATCTGTTTTTGCTCGCACCGCAGTTACAAAACTACGTTAAGCATTTAACATGTTCACACCTGCACAACAGTGACTGAGCAGCCATGAACGGAAAGCGCTGATGAGACGGTGCTGCCATCAGACTTTTAAATATAACTGGAGTGTATATAATTTGACTCGCCTTTTATTTATTTTTTTTATTTATTGAGGCCATCCCTCATTCCTATGTACACAAATCTTTTACACCCAAACCGGTGCAGCCAGAGTCAGCATTTGCGAAGCACTTGGAGTCGACTTGGCCATTCATCTGTTTGAGGGCCAAGTTCTATCGCTGTAAACTTGGACAATCATTCTTCTGCTGATTTATGAGGACTGACTTTATATGTCTTTGGTGTTCTGTTTATCTTTGTAATAAATGAATTTATCTGCTTGATTCATTATGGACAGGCAGCCTTTCAAACAAATCAGAGGTTGTGATTATAGACCTGTCCAGGAGCGATTGGCATCAAGACTCGTCCATGTCCACAGTAATACTCAATCATGAGGTGGATGGTTCGAGTTTTATTGCGTTTCTCATCCTCTCGGAGGAGAATTATCTGACCATGCTGGGTTCTAGGGAGGGTCTCTATTAAACGTTGAGACCCATGTAAACACGAACAATCATTCTGGGGCATAACACGATTTTCCCTGCCATATAATACAGCTGTGTTGAGATTATGGCTTAACCCAGTGGTTCTCAGCTTTTTTATTTTTTTTATTCACTTACTTTTCTTCTCCTTTGGAGCAGGCTTTGCTTGTATTGAAAAAAAAGCCCCCCCCACCCCCAGCAATGACGCAGCCCGACTGAGCCCATATATGCTGAACAAAATTACAGTAATTGTACTGCAGATGTGTAAATATTCTCCTGACATAATTATATAAGGACATATCGTCACATGCATTTAGCTTAAATTTTTTATTAATTTTTTTAACCAAGATGATGGTCGTCTTGTTTGAAGGAGGGTCATTAGCTTATTCACAAAAAAAGCCTGTGTAACCTCATATCGCACTTTAACAATTTAGTATTGAATCATTTTATTTAAATGGTGGACATCATAAATGATTTCATATAAGACCAAGTTCTTGGCTTTAAGTCTTATTTTTTCTTAGCATTTACTACTTGTACAAATGAACTTTTAATTTTACTCGATCCGTGACCAAAAACAGCGATGCCATCTGAACCATGAGTTTTGTGATGTGTTGCACCCCTAACAATCATAACATGCATAACATAACGTGCGCACACACGCGCAGGCCAGAAGTAAGATTCAAATCCCCAACCCCTAAGGTGCTAATTAACCACTAAGCTGCTGTGCTTCCGACAAGTCGAGTCTTTTTAAATGAGTATGCATGTCCCCAACTCACCAGCCTAGTGTCAAGTGTTCTAACATTATCAGATCATCCCCACTGGGGTTCTGATGCGTCCCAACACAAGGCAACCTTGTTTATGCTTAATGTACGATTTTTTTATTTTATTTTTTTTAATATGCATATGCAGAAGCAAATGGCATTTGTTTAAAAGATCACGAGTGTGGGGAAATCGACTGGAATGACTTGTTGGAGCCAAAACTGTCGCAGTCCATCTGGTTTCTACTGTAGATTGAATGGGAAATGCATTAATGTTTGAGATGAATCTAAAATCTTCTTTTGTCATCTCAAATCAGTGTATATGCACTTAAATTTAAGAGTATTTATTAATCAAGAAAATGCATGAGGATGGGATGGTACGCAGAACTGATCTTTTGGCAAGTTTTAAGGTTTTTTTTATTTTTTATTTTTTTTTCTTATAAGCATTAATGGAAATATGAATATTCACAGTATTTGTCTGAAGTAGGGCTGCAACTAACAATTATTTTGATAATATACACACTTTTTATATATATTTTATAATAAAAAAAAAAACTGTAGAAATGCAAAATGCGAATGGTCACAAATGTACTGTTATTTGCATTCGCTGAAAACCATAACAATCACTAAATGTACTATTCTACTGTTATTCACACCGTGTAATTTAAGCTGATCTAAATTAGCGCCATTTAACTAATCACTATTGCTCATGAGGTGATTGCGCAATGTGATGCTAGCGAGTAGCAAGTGAACAGAT
>JAQQZS010000011.1:5528565-5540507 GCA_030068045.1 Platyallabes tihoni
CTTATCTAGCTCTTGAATAATAAAATACTTCTCGCCATGAATATAGCCATAGAAGCTGGCATGGCGCAAAGAAAAGAGAGAAAGAAAAACAAGTTTCTCAAAGTAGTGTTGAGCTTGAGTGTTGACTATAAATCAATCGGTTTACTCGAACTGATGAACGATTATGGAACCGACTCCCATCACTATTTGTATACAGAAAAGCACTAAGGACACCATAAAACACGTTTGAGTTCTGACTTCTATTTCTGATGCTACCTCAAATAACTGAACTGTGTTGAGCAGAAAAACTAACATGTACTACAAACCTTGAAGAAAATGACTATAAAATGGCTAATATCTCTTAGGTAACAGGATTTATGTGGTCATAATCTGTACACTCATGGATCCCGGCTCTTCTATCGAACACTTTCTAGTTCCCTCTGTCTGTTATGTATCAGTGAGTGACTATGTTCTGAGCTTGGATAAAGGATGGTTAAGTGATCGCTGCCTCAATTGACAGGTTCCCTTTTTCGAAACTGCCAGGGTAAGAGGGTGATTGAGGCTGTGCTGATGACGTAAAGTGGGGTGGTTTGGCAAAAGTGGGGCCAAAAGTTTTTAATTTTCATATTTCAGGTTTATGGTGATGGGTCATGCATTAGAGCTGGTACTGTATATTTGATTCGCCTACACATGAGTATTTACCAAAAAAGTTTTTTTTATTTTTTTTTCTTTTGTGAATGCGCTTCATGCATACTGTTACATAACCAAAGAAAGAACTTTTGGGAAAACTTCTTTTTAATTTAGTTAGATAAATTTTTTTTTTTGCATTTTTATTAAAAAATAAAAGATTATGCATCGTCAGAACAGTATTGGTGCATGCATAGGTTTGCGTAGTCTTGACAGATGAGGTTCTTGTTTCTCTATTGAAAAAAAAAGTTGCATTTTATTTCCAATCAAAGGAAATTGTAGTGTATTTTTGTATGACAGCATGTGCCGTTTTATTCTTTTCATATTTCTCACCCCTGCTGAAAGTTTGGCAAGTAAATGTGCTTCTGTAATAAACAGAGAAAGGAAAGCCATCATTCTTACCTGGATCTGTACAGCATTGCCGATTTTATGTGAACTTGTGACCTCTTGACAATGGATCAGGGGCCCCTTTTTATAGATTATTGGTTTTGCAGAGCGAGTAGGCTGTGGAAATATTTCTCATCTGGAAACGCAGGTTAATAATTGAATCGTATGGGACGGCAGGCTGTATGAGGCAGAGCGGTTCTGCTGCACCTGCAAAATCAGAGCTCGCAATTAACAGCACTGGATGGTTATCTGGCCAATTTTAATCGCGAACCCCCCCTCCCCCCCTACCCCCGACTTGGACTGAGATATAATGCGAGATTAATTTGTCCAGGGGGAGTTTATTGTGATTGTTGTGCCGGAACCGGCTGTGTTTCATACACACCGCTGATTGTGGGCTCGAGCTCAGGCACGTGATCAGAGCGGCGTGAAGGTGCGGTCTGCTGACAGGCTGAAGATCTATTGGATGGCATCTCCGTGCAATCTGGGTTTCGGGCTCATGAGAAACTCCTGTGCGGAGAGAGAGAGAAAAAAAAATTGACCTGGTAACAGATTACCTGCTGTGCTCCAGCCTGCTCGAGCCTCGCCTCTTACTCATAATCATGCTCTCAGGCAGCCAGCCAGCATTTTTTAAAGGTCAGCTCTAAATGTTTAATCATCTCGTTGCCTTAAGGATCCGGCAATATTTTTGCTTCTAATAAAATCTGGTCACTCTGATGTTTCTGTAGAAAACATAAACCTATATTAACTGTAGCAGCGTTGCCTAGTGAATTATTTTTCTAATGGTCTTATGTTTGGTGTTCTAATAGACGGTCTTTAAAACGTTAATATAGGTTTATTTTTTTATTTTAATTTTTTTTTGTAAATCTGTCTCAGTAGTGGTCAATTAGGTCCTTAAACCCCTCTTCCCTCTCCCTCAGGTCGGCTACGAGAACGCCGGCACCGTCGAGTTCCTGGTGGATAAAAACGGAAAGCACTACTTCATCGAGGTGAACTCGCGTCTCCAGGTGGAACACACGGTTACCGAGGAGATCACAGAGTGAGTGAAGATTAACACACACACGCACAGATTTGTACATGAGCAGAACGAATATTTTTATTTTTATCTTTATCTCCCGGCTTGCTTCCCAACAGCACTCGTTCTTAAATCGGTTGGAACAAAATTAAAACCTGCTTAATTAAATTCCTTTTGCATTCTGTGTAGGCGTATTAAAATTGTATTAAATTCCCCATGAAGTGTAGCTTCTTAAAATTTTGTGAAATTTTATTTCAAGTTACGTAGATGCGTCACGAAGTGTCCAAGTGCGTCATGGACTTTGATGACGCTAATTAGCATTAATATGGTGAAAAATATGATGCCACAATGTTTGTTCATTCATAGTAAAACACTTGTACTGTCTAAATATTTCATTAATTTAGTGTATATGGATTAATTTAGTGCATCCGTAATATTCAATAGTCTTTGAACAGTTGATAATGAGTGTTTCAGCTACTTGTCCTCTGTAAAGCCTCCATAATGGCTCTAATCTGTTTAATTGATTTCTGAGGCTGGTAACTCTAAATAACCTTCTCTGCAGCAGAGGCAAGTTCTGGTCTTGCTTTCCTGGGTTGTCTTCATGAGAGCCAAGTCTTCATCATGGTGCTTGATGGGTTTTGCAAATGCGCTTGATACTGTTTTTGCAAAACAAATATTGCAAAATTGCAAAACAATATTTCAGAACAGCTGAACTTGGTTTAACCTTCAGCTGACCTTCATGTCTTGCTAGCTGGAAGAAAGAATGGATATGTAGAACCTCGTACTGTACAGAACATTCCGTCCCAAAAATTGCACGCGCAGCAGTTCGAAAGGAAGCAGTTGACTGGTAGTGGCCACCTTCATGGCAGAGCACTGTAACAGAGGCATGGAGGGGTGGAACAATAAATCAGGAAGAAAATGGGGGACCTGGGTATTGATGAATCGCTGCCACTCCAGTGCCAGTGAAGACCTGTATACCTTCACACACTTTGCGTAGCGGCTCTGCATTGTACGTTTAACTGAGCCGACATGAGCTATTTAGCAAAATCTTGTGTGGGGACCCTGTGCCACGCCCAGGGCCCAGACTCGTGGGACAACCTCGGATTGCGAGTAACACGGTTTGTGAGTGTTCCACAAGACGAGCAAAGATTTTTAATAAATTTTGACTTGGAAAATGAAGAAGTCTTGGTTAACGAGTACTAAGTATCATGCATGCGCTTCTTGTTTTCACGCCGAGCGTCATGTGATCACAACTGAGCCAATGTTTTTTTTCTCTTGCGCTGCGGATTTGTGGGTAATCGTCTCCCCTGCTGGGTCTTAGTGCTCGTCTCTCACTGGTATAATCAACATCCGTGCACGCGTGTACTGTTTACTATAACACTGTGACCATGTGTGTGTAAAAGTGTTTAGTGTTTGAAAGCGCACCTGTACAGCGCGCGTGTACTGTTTCTTTCGTAAAATTTGCTTTGATTTACGAGTGTTTTGGAATACGAGCCTGCTTCCGGAACGAATTATGCTTGTAATCCAAGGTTCCACTGTAATTTTAATGATATTGAGGACATGATTAAAAACACAGATTACGGTGAAGATGATCATGTGGAATAATGTTATGAATTTATAATCTTGTAATCTATCAAAATAGTTTTATTTGTATGTTTAAACTGTGCTTCTGATCTAAAAAAGAAATTGATTAAATAAACCTGCCTGTCACATCACGTTCGTCTGTCAGTTGACTGGCTAAGGCAACCCGGTGTGAGAACTCCCGATCTGTCCATATCGCTCAGGTGACTGCTTTATCACACACTCGTGCCACACTAAAGGCCTGACATTTCCTTCCTTGCAGCCACTTTTTCTGCTCTAGAGAAGTCTGGACACAATATTCACTGACGTTTTATCAGCCTGCAATTAAAGTCGTGTAACTACGGAATGATTTTCCGAAATCTTTCTCCGTAACATTATAATCCACCTCGTGAAGATGTGTTGCTCGATTCGATACGTCCACGTTAGGATGCGGGATGAAGTTCCAATTAGTAAATGAGGTAATGAAATCTTGCTGTTTGGAAGGATTTATAGCATTCCCCTGCTTCCTGAGGGGGAAAATTAAGCAGGGGAAGAAGTAGGTCTGCAGTGTCGGTGGATCTCGAAGGAAACAATATGGATATAAATATCGCTCCTCTGCTCTCAGACTTGGAAGAAGGTGCAGAACTGTTTGTGCGTCTCTGTCTCTACGCTGTGACAGTCAGGTAGTACTTGGCAGGGAAGCAACCTGGTTTTGGCAGAGATAAATAAATTGGTTATTAAAAAGCTTTTTTTCCATAATTATTAAATGTAAATGTATGCTTGTGACCTTTTTAAGCTTTAGACCAGAGGATCATAAATGACACCTAAATTCTCCACCTGGACGAGCTATTATTGGATGACCATCATGCCTTCAACAGTCTGAGGTCGGAGGTTTAAACACTCATTATGAACATAAATGTCAGGGTAATATTAGGCTTGCAGCGATTTTATTTAAACTGAACCTTTTTTTTTTTTTTTTTTTGTTTTTTTTTTTGGGACAATGATTCTACAACATCTTTTTAAGGGATCTCAGTTCAAGTAGACTTTTGTCACTTCAGCCATGTGCAGTTAGGACACAGTGGAACAAAACAACGGTCCTCCAAGACCAAGGTGCTACATGCAACATAAATTTACATATAATTTAACAGAAACTAACTAACTTGGAGACCTAATTAGCCGGCTAGCTGGAACAAGACAGGTTGACTTATCTTAAGTTATCTTAACTATGTTTTTTTTTTTTTTTTTTTTTTTAACAAAACGTAGAAAGTGCACGTGAAAATGTGCAAACGAGCGACAAAGTGACGATGCGACAACATGACATTACAATACAATACTCTGTGGTAAAGAGGTGATGAGTTGAGGTAGTGGGAGGAGAAACGTTAGAGTAAACGTTCCGTAAGTAGCAGGAAGGATAAATAGTGGGTGCAAACTAACAAATAATGAATATTGTGCAAAAGATCATTTGGTAGTGTAGATCAGTGTTTGCGCGTGTGTAGATTAATCAGTCCAGTCTCAATGTTTTGAGGTGGTTGAGTTACAGTAATCAGAGTGTGCATCCAGTCCAGTTCCTTTTAGTTGAGACGGATGGCTTGTGAGGGGAAAAAAAAGCGGTTACACAGTCTGGTTACACGGCGTATGAACGGCACATCTTAAGAGCGAAGCATTTTTGGCGAAGCCACTTCGAACGCAGGCCAAGTTGCAAGTACGTCAAAACTTGTTTGGGTTAGTGGAAAGCCAAGCGAAGTAATCTTGCATTTTGTGCACGATTTGAAGAAGCTCTACTGTAGCACCGTGGGACCCAAGAGTGTTGGCTAGAGCAGGAGCAAGAGTAAGATGGAGCCACTTTGTTTCGTTTTTTTTTTTTTTTTTTTAAAGCAGCTGGTGCCAAGTGAAATTATAAATTAAGGTTAAGTGAGGTTTAATGTCTTTCATAATTAAGTTTCATGTCTTTTCTTAATGTTTTGATTGTTTTATCCAAAAATACGTACAGTGGAACCTTGGATTACGAGCATAATTCCTTCCGGAAGCGGGCTCGTATTCCAAAACACTCGTAAAGGTGTGTGTTTTTTGCTGTGAGTGAAGGAGCACGGTGTCAATTAACTCTTGCCGAGCACGCGCGCACACACGCCCTTTCAGCCCTCCTCCTCCCGGCCTCTCTCTCTCTCTCGGTCACTCGGTCACTCGGTCATAGTAAACAGTACACATGTGCACGGATGTTGATTATACCAGTAAGAGACGAGCACTAAGACCCAGCAGGGGAGACGATTATCCACAATTCTGCAGCGCAAGAGACAGAAAAACCATTGGCTCAGTTGTGATCACGTGACGAGAAAACAAGAAGCGCATGCATGATACTCGGTACTCGTAAACCAAGACGATGCTTGTTTTTCAAATCAAAATGTATTAATCTTTACTCGTCTTGCGGAACACTCGTAAACCGCGTTACTCATAATCCGAGGTTCCACTGTATTTGTAAAACAAAATTTCGTCTTAAGAACTTGCCTCCGAAACGGAATAAATTGGTGTTCTGAGGTACGACTGTACTTTATTTTGGATTTTCTGATGTCGGAATAATACATACTTTGTCAAATATTTATCCAGCCTTTTAATTCAGTTTTGCTCAAAGTCTAGAAATATTTATTTTGCTATTCTCAAGGCCTCTAGATTTTCTCCGTGAGTATGGATGATTTCAACTGGTAGCTTCTCTGTACTAGCATGAAAAGGGTGTGTTTGATGGCACTTATTGTATTGACCAACTTGCAGTACAATTGGAAAGTCCAAGGAGCTCCGTACAGATCTGAGGGAGGATGGTAGATCTGCACGAGTCAGAAATGTCTTTTAGAGCTTAAACAACTGAAGACCCCCATGATCAGTTCAAACTGTTGTACTTCAGCACAAATTGTAAGAGGTAGCCATGTTGCCAAAGTTTGGTAGAAGACAAAGGAAGTGTTGATGTCTACAGTCAAGCGAATTTAATATCATGGACTAAAAGGCTGCGGTCCAAGACAAAAGCACCTGCGCTAAGATAAGCATCTTCAAGCTTGGATAAAGTTTTCACCTGACCACATGGATAAGTCTTTCACGTAACCTGTTTAAGACTGTTGCGGCTTCATTGCACCTTGCCATTCTGTGTAAAAGGCACCGCGATGGACCAGAATGCGATGTAATATGGGTGGTTAATTACTAATTTTTAAAGCAATTCACTTTCCATTCCATATGTTGTGCATCATACTAGGTACTGACACTCTTATACATCATATCTCTTCTGGATCAGGAATGTAAGGCATGCATTTTGAAAGCACACACTGAGGTGGTATTATGCCAGAGTGGTGGATTCAGTGCGAATAACCAAAGGTGATGCGTCAAGGGGTCTTAACCGCTTTATAGCACAATCTCTTTCTGAAGGTGCCTTCTTAGGAAAAGTTTTGAGCAGTGTCTGATTTCATTTGAAGGTGATTTTTCAGTAGATTTGTACAGTACCCTCAGCAGCAACCCCTCTTGTTTCCCCTCTTGTCTGTTCTAACCACTCAGCATCACCAGTATATTGTTCACTGATCTGTCATCTGCACCCATTTCTCACTGGTTCATGCCTTGTTTTTTTTTGTTTTTTTTTTCTTTTTTTTAATGCTTGAATGATTCATAGGTTACTGTGTCCCTAAAAAAAATAAATAAATAAATAAATAATAAATAAATAAATAAAAATAAAAAAACCACACATTCCTCTAAAACTACACCGGTACAAGGACTAGACTTAAAATGAGAACCAAAAATGTCCTTCAGGAAGCCTGGAGAACTATTCATGACTTCATTATAAATACAAGAACACTTTAGAGGAAAAAGTACTAAGAACTAGGTGGTGGCTCAAGACCTTGGCTTATTCCGTTAAGCACCTTTATACTTCTACAATAAAGATGACAAACGTGCATAAGTGCTTCTATTAAAACAATATTTGATGCAAGTTTTTGACTTTATCCACAGACACTCATAAGCACCAGTGTGGATGGATGGTTGGGTGGAAAAAATTATGAAAACAATGAGTGCTGTTCAGACTGAATAGACCAGATTAAAATTTTTTTTTTTTTTTTTTTTTTTTTTTTTTTTTTTTAAAAGCAGTTTTAAACTTGGTGACAGAAGTGAGGTTGCAAAATTTTGGTGCAACATAGAAGGCCTCGGTACCAATAGAACAGATGCTGAAGTTGGGTATAGAAAGTAAACCTTGTGATGAGTAAGGTGTGTAAATCTGGAGAAGATACAGTATGTCAGCAAGGAGGAGTCGAGACTGTCGAGAGCTTTGAATGTCTAGAAGTAATATTTTGTAGTTTAAAGAGACGGTTCCAGTGAAGATGAATACACAGGAAAGAGATGTGTACAGTGGATTTAGATTGTGCAATATCCATGCTATGTAGTTCTGGATGTGTTGATATTGTTTATGCGAGCTGTGAAGGAGTGTGTTGTCCAGAATAACAGAGCTTTTAAACATGGGTATGGTTTATCCAGCAATGGGTTATTTTTAATGGGACACTCTTGAATCCCCATGGAATTGAAGTGGGCTTAGACATGCCTGCATATCAGCATAACAGTGAAAAAGTAATGTTGTAATGATGAATAATATTGCCAAGAGGAAGGAGGTAAATGATGAGTGGCCCCAATACCAAACCCAGTGGGACCCCATGGTAGACTGTGGAGCTCACTAACCTGCAGTTTTATATTTTAACAAACTCTAACATCAGTGAGCCGTGTAGCAATCCACTGAAATTTAGTGCCATGGACTCTAGTGCTAGCCATACTGCCTAAAAAAAATTTATGGTACATGTTATGAAATGCTGCACGGATATCAAGGAGAATAACCCAGAGTCAGCAGCACAGGGAAGGCATTTGTTGATCTTAACCAGGGCAATTTCTGCCATGTTTGGGGTGAAAACCTCATTTGGGGTTGTGTAAAGAGATTATTTGTTTCAAGGTGAGATTCGACCTGGGACACAACTACCAGTAGTTATTTAGGTCATCGAAGTCCAGGCTATTTTTTTTTTTCCTATTTTTTTTTTTTGCCAATGCTGGTCTAACAAAAGCAGCTTTCAGAGATGGGTGTGATCTGTTCTTGTGGAAATAGAGCAGAAAGAGAATTTTTGTATTGAAATGCTGTATATTCAGAATATATGTGTATAGTAAGTCTGCTCTTGATGTGTAAACTTGAGACATTGACCTAATAACTTGAGCTGCAGTGTTCAGGTGTGAATCGACAAGCAGTCTGGGGAAATGGGAGTCTGTGTTTTCAGAGGTGCTAAGGTTTTGAGGGTCGACGGTCATTATTATAATCCAATAAGTATTCAAGTGAGGAAGTAGGAGCAGGGTTTGAATGAATTAAACTGATGAGACCCTCTGGATTAACCTTTTTTTTTATTTTTTTTTTTTAATTTTTTTTTTAATAAATGTTGCTAGATAACATGACGCGCTGCGTATTTGATCTAGACAGGGGTAAGTAGGTTAGTGTCTAATTTGGGGACTGAAATTGTTAATTCAGCCACAGCAATATTACATGATGTGACTCCAGACGAGCAGACTAAGTCCAGGATCTGACCTTTGGCGTGGGTTGAGAAGTCGACAAATGATGGCAAGATCAAAGCTGTCTAAGATTGCATTAGAATCCTCTGTGGAAGGGATTTGCATATGTAAACATACCCAGGTGGAGTAGCTTAGTGTATCTCGGAATTAGCTCATTGTACAGCTGCTAGGTTTCTATGAGGCACAAAGTCCAATTCATGAGCCATAATGAAGCCATTAGTCAAAGGAGCTTGCTTCGTGATGGACAGAATATCAAAGCGAACTAGTTTATGCCAGTCTGCATTTCCAATTTAGACGGCAAAGGGAGTTGCTTTTTATATTTTTCTAAAGGCTGCTTAGAATCAGCGGAGCCGATTGTTTCACTGTTATTGCTTAAAGAAATAAATCGATACATTTTGTTTTGCATGACTGGGAATCCCTCAATGAAACGAAAGATCTCTCTGTATCTCCTATTGGGTCAAAAGTTCAGACCCTAAGTACCTCAAATGTGTAGCAGTTATGATGGTAGTCAGCAAAACTGATGGGATAATTGGTGTGTAAAGGTTTACTTTGATAAATTCAAATTAAGCTTTAAACCGAAAAATAATCGCTATTATAGAGCGGTTAGTACTGACCAGGTAATTTGGTTGGACGGGAGGCATTTCACAAGTCCTGATATAGAATATAATGGCACTGGGATAGTTAAGCATACTTAATTCTAATTCTGTTAATTCTAATGTTCTAATACAGTACTGATATCTAGTGTACTAGCTTTCCATTTTATGCTATTTGGGATTCATCCTTGGAACAGTTAGTTACCGTAAGTTATTATAAAGTGGGGACATGAGATGTACAAGATTACCAGCATTGTCCACAACCTATGGTTTGTTCTCAGCTTTGGCTACATAGTACCGGGAAAAAGTTAAAACCTTCACCCTTGTTAATTATACTGTATTTGTTGTCGGTTGCCAGGTCAGCTCTAATTCCATTAGTCTCAGAAAGATTCGTGTTGGAGTGAAATAACCGGTTAAATAAACTTAAATTGTAAAATCTGATGATTAAATGATGTTTGGGGAAAATACATGCTCAAGGTCATGCTGTTGTACTGACTATCTGCACAGCCGTGTCGCCTTTTGTCACTTTTGCCTACTACAGCATCATCGATCTTCACCACAATGGCACTTGTGCGATGTTGCTTAAATATCACTATTTGTATTCATAGAACACTCAAAGGCTAAAAAAAACTTGACTGACAGAACACAGATGTGGTGGAAAAGTCCAGCAAAATGGTCCAGTCACAGATCCTGAGGGTGAATTCCCCAGCTGTCTCCTGTGTATGAATGCATGAAAGTGTGACCGAAAAACATGTCTATGCAGGCTATAAACAAATAATTAATGCTACTAGCCAGTAGCCACAATAATGTTGAAGTAGTGCCTCTGTGGCAGTGTTTGCCCATGAGGGGTGTACCTAGATCGCTGCATAAGTCGCTGGTGTTTGGTGCATATTCGAACAAATTGGCTATGTGCTTGTTAAACTGTACAGTATCTTATTTTTGTATTACAAAACACCTTAAATAGTTTTTTTTTATTTATTATTTTTTTACTTGATGTTTTAAAATTCCACCACAACAAGATTCAATTTTTCCCATCAATCACTCATCTGGGGAAATAATCTGGTGTTGGTACTGTAGCATCATGCTTTTTTGCTGCCAGTCGATGAGATGATGGCGGAGGACTACCTTTGAGTTCAGTGTCGGAGTTTAGTATTTGCTTTCTTTCAAGTAAAATTTTCTTTGCTTATTGAAGTGCAGGGTCAGCCATAATATGCCACCTCTGGAGCAGATGGGGTTAAGGGCATTCCTCAAGGGCCCAACAATGGCGAGCTGGGGCTTGAACAACCGATCACTAACTATACTGCAAGTACCTTAACCCTCTGAGCTATCACTACTCCAATTGGTGTCAGAAGTGGAAAGGGCGACTGTCACCAGAACTTGCATTTGGTTACCATGTTGCTGATTAAGTTTGGCCACCTTTGTGTAGGCTTAGTTTTTTTTTTATTTATTTTTTTTTTAAATCTACAAGCAATACGATCTTTCAGGTTACTTGTAGTAATTATTGACTTTACTTCACTTAATATTTTCAGAGATTGCTGTGTTTTTGGGGAGTCTCTATTATGAGATGCATTCAGATCACTATGATTTTATGCTAGGTTACGGTCATCTTGTAACGGGTCATGTGGAATATTTGTATCAGAATTTAAGGTTATTTGTATTGATGTCAGTGTTTTTGTATGATTGGCACAGCACTCAAGGTCTTGTATTGCCATTTAAACAGTTTTTCACTCCGTTATAACAGTTTCTAAAACAATCTCAACTCCTCCCTGTAACCAAGTACCTTAATACCTGATAAGTAGGAGTAATTAAACTAAGGCAGTGTTGGCTCTTTGGGAGATGAGAGAAAAATGCTAGGCCTAATTGAAGCCTTGCCCGCACACTCACAGTGTACAGATCTCGTGTGTATATATGAAAGGGTCAAACCGTGACTAGTGATGAAATTTCTCATAAAGTGTAAAAACTGACGTTTACAGAAGACTTCAAGCATGAGATTTTTAGCCACAATAAAACATTTGAATGGTGCAAACTAGGGCTGCAACAACTAATCGATAATTATCGATAATGAAATTCGTTGTCAGCGAATGTCGTTATCGATTAGTTGGGCTGCTCACGTTACTGAGGAGCGCGACCACAAGCTGCACAAATACACAAAGATACACACA
>JAQQZS010000011.1:5554807-5567475 GCA_030068045.1 Platyallabes tihoni
AATATGTTGTGACACACACACACACACACACACACACACACACACACACACACACACACACACGTTGCACCCCTTTGGAGGTTGTTTGTGAGGTTCTGACGTCGTAACATATTTTGTTAGATCTGTGGTGAGAAACGCGTCGCTTTATAACTTGATTTTATTGATGTAGTGCGAAAGCGAGAACGGCTCTGATGCCTCCTCTTGCTGTCTGATCTGTTTAAGATGTGCTATTTCCTGCCTCTCTTTCGTTAACCTTCCAGGCATGAACGAACACACACACTTTATAGCACATTGTTGTAGTTTGTTATTCCTTTAGCAGAGACGCTAGTCTGATGGAGTATGCAGTTGTTAAATTTTGCCTTGCAGCTGTTTAAACACTGTACCGTTCTTATCATCTTGCTTCCGACTTGAGAACTGTGTGTGTAATCAGAATGTAAACAGCTCGAAGTGTTTTTGCGTCCTTCCTCGAGCGCATCGCTAATACAATTACAGCTTCAGATTATGAAGGATTAGGGTGAACTTGGATGACACAGGACGAGTTTTGCAATTTCGATTCGTCTGTTTGCCGTCGTCAATCCCACATTACAGAGCGACACGTCAGGGCTTTCACATTATCGCAGAATAAAGTTTAATCATATCAAAAAAAACGATAAAGAAAGAAATCAAAATCGCAGGCAGCATGGCCTACCCCTATTCATGTGTTCATTTTATTATATACAAATCTGCCTGTTAATTGTGGATGAGATTTTCTTCCCCAACTCTGTTTTTTTTATTTATTTATTTTTTTTTTAAATGAAGACTTTATTTTTTTTTATAGCTGTATATTTTGCAGCGGATTCAACTCCCTATTCACTTATTTTTATTTAGTCTGTTTTTGTTCAGCAAAATAAGTTTACAATATATTGAATGAACTAGTTACAATGTGTTAAAGAAAAAAAACTGAATTATTGGGTGAAAAATAGAATTATATAGGCAACTAAATTATTTCCTTTGTATCTGGCTCAATTAATGCAATTGTTTGAGATTATTTTAATTTGTTGTTTTTTAAAATACATTTTTTATAGCAAGTCTATCTGGTATTAAGGAGTTTTACATTTTACTTGATATACGAATATTAGACATCAGTGATTCACAGATTTTTCTAATCCTGAGCCTGATGGTGATATTTAAAATATTAACCCATTTTACTTTTATATTAACTAGGCTCTGGCCTACTTTCTATTAATTTATGTACTCCTCCTTTTGTGAAAGAAAAGCAAAGAAAAAAATTGTAAAATATTTAATTTTCTTAAATTAAATTTACTGAACTGTTTTAAAGCCTTGAAGCCATTCATCACCCTTTCACTGCATTAGCAAAAGTATAAAATGGAATATTAATGAAGCAGCCTTTAATGTAACATTTCATGTGACAGATTTTTTTTTTTTTTTTTCATAAAATACCTGCTTCAGAAGAAGGGTGTGGGGAAGATTACTATTAATAATAATAATAATAATAATAATAATATTATTATTATTATTATTTTGTTTTTTTTTTATGGACATCTGATTATGGCATCCTTGTTTGTCTGGTGTTGGCGGGGGCGGTGGGATGGAGTGGTTTTTTTATTTTTTATTTATTAATTTTTTTTTTTGGTATAGTTTGAAAATAAATAAACTTTAAAAAAAATAATAATAATAAAAAATCCTGCTTAAGAAGCACAAGCGTTTTAGCTTTTTGTGCAGCTACATACTCGGTGAGAAGTATTTTCAGTTCTTAAATAGCCCAACAAAAACCTTTTTTGTGGAACATAAATTCAATGTAAAATGAATTAGACACAATTAAAAAAAAAAAAAAAAAAAAAAAAACCTTACTTGTCGTACTTCAGCATATCTTACAAAACTGTGGGTCGCTGACTTTTTTCTCAGACGGTGAAATATTTCCGCGGAGCTGACATTTTCTTGCTGTTATGAGAGCATAAGACCATCTATTTGCTGATGGGTAGATGCACGTTAGAAATGACGGGTGTATAAACAGATTTACAGAATTTTAAGCATTATAAGCCATTTTTAAAATGCCACTTGAATACGCTTTTCTACATTACAATGCAATTTGAGCCTTGTGAATACAGCACCTCAAGTTTTGTCAAATCTTTAATGATTTCTGTATTAAACCTTTGTATCATTGAAGTAATCTACTGTAAATGCTTATAGAACCTAAAGAACTCTTGTACGCTTACAGTTGAAACCAGATATTTATATACACCTCAGAAAAAAAATTACTTCTGTTTCAGATCAATAAATATAAAATTTTTTTGCATTTGTTAAATGTCAGAATCGAGCGAGGGAGAATTTTATGGAATTTTTCTTTACTTTCATCAGTCAAAAAATGACATGCACTTCTGTAATATTTGGTAAAACTGCCCCGAAACTGTTTCCCTTGGGCCGATCGTTTTGGATATCCTTCCACAAGCTTTCTCCAATAGTTTAGTACTGTAACTAGAATAAAATAGCTAGAATTTTGGCCCATTCCGCTCGACATAACTGGCGTAACTGGGTCAGGTTTGTAGGCCTTCTTGCTCGCACTTGCCTTTTCAGTGCCACCCACTTTTTAAAAATATTTTTATGGGATTTCAGATCAGGGCTTTGTGATGGCCACTCCAATACATTGACTTTGTTGTCCTTAAGCCACTCTGTAACTAATTTGAAGGTATGCTTAGGGTCATTGTCCATTTGGAAGACCCATTTGTGCCCAAGCTTTAACTTCCTGGCTAATGTCTTCAGATGTTGCTTCAATATATTCACATAATTTTCCTTTCTAATGATGTCATCTATTTTGTGAAATGCAGTTGGTGTTCTGAGGTTCACAGCTTCACAAAAATTGTTTCGTCAGACACAGGGCTCCAGAAATTTTTGTCCACATGTGCAGTTGCAAACTGTAGTCTGGCTTTTTTTTTTATGGTCGTTTTGAAGTAATGGCTTTCTCCACCCAGAGTAACCTTGAGCTCATGGTGGTACAGGACTCGTTTTCCTGTGTATGACACTTGTCTTTACCAGTTTCAGCCAGCATCTTCACAAGTTCTTTTGCTGTTGTCCCGCGGTTGATTTCTCACATTTCGAACCAAAAAAATGTTCCTCTCTGGGACTTTGAAACAGTTTTATGTCGTCTCATGAGGACACGAACGTATGCCAATTCAGAACAATTATCAAACAATATCTTAACCAATTGCTCTTCCTTTTCTATACCTACAGTTTCATGATGTGTTGAATCGTTTAGCAGGCTTCTGTTAGATGACAATAGCGATCTACTTGCTTAATAAATCCACATTGCCGCTCTGGGGAGCTCGCTCCAACAAGATAACCGGTTGAGGTGTGCGGTAACGACCAGATTATCCAATTCGATCAGAGACTGATTCGATTATCGAAGTTAATGCGGCTCTCGGCATTGACGCCATGTCGTTATCAGTGTGAGATCCTGAGGTTGTCCATCTCGATCTGTATATTAAGGTGTTTAAATATTAGTTTTTGTTCTCTTTGTGGATCCGTCAGTCTTGCTCGTCTGTCTTGGGTCCCTTGATTGTAATCGTGAACGGTTTGTAATCATGCTGATCAACTCCTCTCACTCATTGTATGTTGTCCGTCTCTTTATATTTACTGTAGGTATTTAAATGTTAGTTTTCTCTTTGTTTGTGGATCCGTCAGTCTTGCTCGTCTGTCTTGGGTTCCTTGGTTTTCTTTTCCAGGTAAGGAAGCTGATGGGTGAGAGAGAGTGAGAGCGTCGCTGTCAGACTGGTATAATGGGGACGCGTCGGAGCATGACGGCATTCTTCCCTGTAGCGCTCGCAATGCTGGTGTGAATTTCAACACTAGCTTTCACGATTTTCTTTAAGAACTAGAGAATGTGCAGACGGCCTGTTCTCACATTGGGAGAGCACAATTACTTGTTTGCTCGGTATGAGTGTGATCTCAATGCATCTCCCCTGTCAGTCACAGCTGCACTAGCCAATCGTGTGTATTTAAGAGCTCTTGTGTATAAAAGATGGCTGTATAGTGTGTAGCATCTTGCACCTCCAGGGTCCAGGTTCGATTCCCACCTGCAGCTTGCATGGAGTTGCATTTTCTCCCTGTTTGCTGGATTTCATCCGGGTACTCCGGTTTCCCTGCACAGTCCAAAGACATGCAGATTAGGCTGGTTGGTGTGACCAACAATGGATTGGCACAGGGTGTACCCCCACCTCGTTCCCCTTGAGAAATGCTCTAGGCATTCCGTAACCCTGTATACAGGATAAAGCGGTATAGACAGTGAGTGAGGGTGACTATTATGTCGCATGAGCTTATGTCATGAAATAAGCTGTCTGCTGTTGTGTGACGGGAAAAGCAGGCTAATGGGAACTAGTGAGTGACTGTATTTATGGGAAAAAATGGGGAAGATAAAGAGCAAAATACCTCACATACTGATTTCTGACAAACCTAAATAGTGCCACGATCATTTCTGTCATTTGGATGAGCGAGCTGATGACGCCTCGGAACTGACATCTTTTGACCGCTTGTATGTAGATAGTATCCAGAGCATGTTTAATTACTTCCGTCAATCCTTTGGCTATGGCTTGTGTCTCCGTATTGTGTTCTGTGGGATCTCATTAGAAGAAAGTCAATCATTAGAACGAGAGTGCCGTAGCAAGCTGAATAAATTGGTTATTACAGTGCAACGACAGCTTACAGCTGGTATTAAGCCACAATTTATAATTACATATGGCACTCCATCATACTGTTCTATAAATACATTTGTGATTCAATGGGGTGATCATTTTGCAAAACATTTAAGCTTGGAACTCAGAAGAAATTTTTATTTTTTTTACCCCGAATTCTTTTCTTTCTCAACCAAGTTGGAGCATGGCTGAGAGAAGCAAGTGGGCTGTCCTGTTTTTTTTTATTTATTATTTTTTTATTTTTTATATAAACATTTCTTAATTTTTTGCTTCTTTTTTTTTCACCCCCTTCTTAGCAGGTTTGCCTCCAGGACAGATTAAATGGGTGGGAGGGTGCAATAGGTTTTAACTACATTGCACTTGGACTATTTCTCACAATACAGTATCAAATGCAAGCGACTGGCACTGAAGTACTGAACTCTTGTCCTACCGCCCCACGGTGTTAAAAAAAAAAAAAAAAAAAAAAAAGAAGAAAAAAAAAAGAAGAAAAAAGTTTTGTATGTATATATGGTTCTTGCTCGCTCATTCACTCATTGTCTATACCGCTTTATCCTGTATTCAGGGTTGTGGGGGCCTGGAGCCTATCCCCGGATAGGGTGCCAATCCATCGCAGGGCTCACACATACTCGCACACTCATTCGCACACTATGGGCAATTTGGGAACACCAATTAGTCTAACCTGCAAGTCTTTGGACTGTGGGAGGAAACTGTAGTACCAAGAGGAAACCCACCAAGCACGAGGAGAACATTACTTTATGCACACAGAGATCGGAATCGTGTCTGGCTAAGAATCGAACCCGGACCCTGGAGGTGCAAGGCGATCACCATGCTGCATCTTGCTCAATGTCTCTCGTTTCAAGAGCTCACACAGTGTGACTGTGTGCTACAAAATCAGACCAATCAGAGACTGGACGAAGGCCAGTTCAAATTAGTTGATACTGATTGGCAAATCATCGGAATTAACGTCTTCCAGCACGTTTTCGTCACCTGAGAGATGTTGAGGCATACTTGCAAGGATGTGAGCGAGCCAGAATGCCTTCATTTGAAATACGAATGCGTGATTGAAATGTTTTCCGTCCAAAAAACGCAGACAAATTGAAGGCCTTACTTGGCAGAGCTTGTGAGCATGTGCATGCATAGGCACACAATAGCGGATACCAAAACATTTAAGGTTTGCCTATATAACTTCAATTGTCCTTTTTAAAAAATTTTTTTATATATCAGCAGCCAGATAATTTGGGTCTATTAGACATGCATTGATTACTTAACTTCACATTGGCATCAGATCACAGATAACCAGTGGCTCGTGAGTGCTGGGGGTGGGAGGTTGAGGAGTGAGATGGCGGCAGGTGCAGCATGACTGACTCGTTTCTCAGCAAATCATTGTCCTTACAGAGTTAAGAGGTTCAACTTTTTTTTTTGTTGTTGTTTTTCATGCCCTTGCCAAAGCCCAGCCACTGGATGATGGGATGGTTGTCAGGAAGGGCATCCAGTGTAAAACCTGTCACTTCTTTTATCGTACATCTTTGCTATCAGTACATACAATATCTACAAGATATTGTAGATATCGTGACATTTATTACATTATACATGTTATGTCTCATGTAGAATAAAGACATTTTTGTATTTATTTTAGCCATCTTTCTTCTCAATTTGGTCACCTACAGTCCCTATTCCTACCCGGTATATACCCCTTAATATTACAACAGCTATCAACTGTTGAAGGATGTTGGAGGATGACTGCTATCAGTTGCTCATGCTGCATCACAGGACAGTATAACCCTCAGAGGAGTGCTACAGTATCTGCCCTCGTCCTCATACACAAGCTAACAGACACCGACAGACGGTTGGCTGGCAAAATCGTATATCACGGTACACGTAGATCTCCTGGCAGTGGCATTGTCTGTCTGTTGAAATAAGCAGGATTGGTGTAAATTCCTTCAGGAACATGATTATAATAACAAGTTCAACTAGTCCCACTCATGTCTGTAATTTAGTGTTTTTGTTTGATCTCACTGATTTGCATTTTAATTTAGTATCTACTGTACTGTGTTCTGGGTCCATTTCTCCAAATAAAACCAGACACTGAATAATAGTAACATAAATACTGATACTGAATATGGATGAATATAAGCAGTAGCCGGGCTCCCGTTATGCTTCCGTGTTATTTGCTGTTCTTGGTTCCACAGAGACTCTGCGTCTGACTGCCGGCTCGCATTTACAGTGCATGAAAGTGAAAATTTATTGCTATGGTTTTTATAATCGGCTCCCACAAGATTCCTGTCCCAATGTACCCCTTTAGAATAGATTCTTACAACTCCAAGGAGTTTACCTACTCTACTAATCTCTTGAACTTTTATTCAAAGAGCACGTAATTTTCACACACATTGTCCACCACGGGGTCCAGACTGTAATCCAGAGGGAATCTTGGGGATGTGCTGGTGAAGATCCTGCACAGCGGTCTCTCTCCAATCATCAATACAAAATCTTGGAGAGAAATTAATGCGATTCTGAGTATAAATAATGGTTGTGACGTTGCCCAAGCAAGGGTTCGAAATAATTTCACAGCGCGGTGGTTGGGGACCACTGCAATAGAGCATTTGCCAAAGAATTTAAAAGCCTCCTTTCCATGAAAAAACCTAATGTGTTTTGGGGCAAATGTGTCGAAGCTGACCGGTAAGTGTATTGAGATGCATTGAACCCTTCTAGCACTTCTTCCCAAAGATTTATTATATTATATATATATATATATATATATATATATAATTTTTTTTTTTATTTATTTATTTATTTTTTTTTTTTTTACACATTTTGGCTTCTCTCAACAGTCCAATAACCATATAGTCTCAAATATACATACAGCACAACTGATGTTTGGTTGAATGTCTCAGGCCACTGGTGGTAGCCATCAACAAGCTTATGGGAGAATTCTAGTTGGAGATTTGACCCTTCTTTTTGGCAGAATTAGTAATGCTGAAATATATTAATTTATTCTGGCATGGACTGGACTTTTAAACATGAGCCACAAAATTTCAAGAGTTGGTGCTCAAAGTTTCAAATTATCCTGCTTCATACGTTTTGCAACCACCTTTGATGTCTACTTAATTGTGTCCAAGTCTCAACCGGATGATCTGATGATGATTTTGAGACTCTCCTGAAGAACTCTCAGGTAGTCCCCCTCATTTTTTATTCCCTCCACTTTATGCAATACAATACTGTACATCAGTTTCCCTGGAAACCAAATAGCCTCAAAGCATGCTGTACCACCACCATACTGAAGTGCCTCACCTTTGGTCCAACAAATGTTCCTCCGGTCCAGCTTCCTCTGGAAGGCTTCTTCTCTGTCCAAGTGGTCTGCTGCAATTTGTAATCAAGATTGGAGGTGTGAATTTTGGAAAAGCAGGGCTTTTTTTCTTGATCGTTCAGTCCATGGTGATATAAAAACTTGTTTGAATGCAGACAGTGACGCTGGTGTTCCAGCAGTTTCCAGTTCATTTTAGGCCTGTGCATTGGTGGCTTCTGACCATCTAAACTTTCTATATGTACAATTGTTTGAACTGATCTTGGAATCTGCAGTTGCTTTAGAAATGGCACCGACAGTCCTGACTAGTATATAACCTACCATCCTCATTCTCAGATCTGCACTGAGCTTTTTAGACTTTCCTATTGTACTGTATTTTGATGAAACCCTTTATGTTGGCAAAGAGAAGCTACCAGCTGTAGTAAATCATGATGACTAACTAGAAGTTGAGTGGCTCGGCTTGGCATATGAAGACATTTTGGGACTTTGGCACCACCAAATTAATAATCTAAGTGGGTGTATGTGTAATTTCCATCCTGTGTTAACCTTAAATAATTTAAGAAAACAAAACTTCGATAAGGCATTAGATAGAAACGGTGAGAGGAACCGGGCTCAAGAAAGAGAAACCTGTTCACTTGAAGGTGACGGTGGATATTGGCTTATAAATCAAATGCACACTGTTGTCTCATGCTCTCTTTTTGTTTCTCTTTGTGTCTCTCTGTGGCAGTGTGGATTTGGTGCACGCTCAGCTGCGGGTGTGTGAAGGTCGCAGCCTGCCTGAGCTGGGTCTGAAGCAGGATAAAATCAAGATCAACGGCTCTGCCATCCAGTGCCGTGTGACCACTGAGGACCCTGCACGGGGCTTCCAGCCGGACACAGGAAGAATAGAGGTAGGCAAACATCTGTCCTCCTTTTCAGTCTTGTGTGTTCTGGATAAAATAGAAAAACACTCATTGGACCGTAATGGGTAGTGATTTAGTTACACAGCCATAAATCTGGTCAGAATGGAGTATTCCTGTGACCGTGCATTTGATATGATATTGATCTTCAGCACATCCACACAACTGTGTAGATTATACATCATGTACACGTCTCACTGTAACAGATGTGAGCCTTTGCAACAAAATCTGAAGAATAGAATAACTTTTTATCCTGCAGCATTAAGATTTCTCCAAAGCATGCTTCATGAGCACCACCAATGTCCAGCATAACGCCCTGACCTCAAACCTACTGAACACCTTTGGGGCTGAATTTGAACACTTGCACCAGGACTTCAGTGCCTGACCTGGCTAATGCTCTTGTGGCTAAATGAACACACATCCCCACAGCCACGCTCCAAAATCTTATTAAAGCCCTTTCTAGATTAGAAGAATTTATTATAGCAGCAAAGGGTGCTATAATGGGGATAAAGGGATCAAACATTTCGACACTCGTATGGAGGTCATTTGACCAAATGGTGTATAGTTTTATTACTCCCACTGACTGTGTTTCAACATAAGGTCAGTTAACACACAACACAACTGTGGGGACATCTATGTTAATGTTTTTATTAAAAAACCCTTTGAAGAACCTTATTTTTAGTGTACACACAAGTTGGATATTAAAGGGAGACCCATTATGCAAAATTATTTAAAAAAATAATACATTTTCTCCCCATTTTTTTTTAATTAATCAATGCTCAACAAGCCAATTCAAATTTCTCTTATGACCTCATACAAGATGGAGTATTAACACAAATCTGATTTTAAAGCTTTTATAGAGGATGAAGTTGGACTGTTGGTCAGTGATTATCAGTTAATATCTTAACATAGGAAGCTTAAAGTTGGTCAGCTTGGCAGGGTGGATGTCTTGAATGCTGTGATGGTTATGCTTATTGGTCATTTTCCGTATGGTATAAGACTTTGCATCCGCTCATGTTTAAAGTGGGTCTCTCGGTGCATTGCCAGTGGTATTGAAGCGTAAGCTATAGATTGACTAGTTACTTACCTGGTCAAATTATAAGTCCTTTAGCCAGCCTACATGGCAAGTTTTCTTTCAGTTGTATTGCCTTTCCATGTGTGTCTAGTTGTGCAATTTATTTATTAGCTTGAAATAAACTAGAAATGGTTGTCAGAATTTAATAAAGTATTGTGAGCTGGTTAGCTACAGTATGTTATTTAAGACAGGCTAGGGGAAAAACTGAAAGCACGAACTATCCTTTTAGTACAGTCAGAGCAAATGTATAAACTCCCAAGTGTAAGACTGTACCAGAGCTCTGTCATTAACAGAGTGTCTTGGGTAACAACTTTAAACTCTGAGCTGTGGGTTCAGGCTTCTTTGCATTTTTCAGACCTGACGATAACTCCCAACCCAAGTTAAAACAGCCCTGGTTTGTCCTTTTCCTCATGAGACCGATGGTGTGGGGTCAGCTGGAAGTACTGTAAGGGGGGACGCTCGCGACTCTATTTTTTTCAGATTAGGCGCACATTTCTTTTAATTGATACTAGCACTGGGTCTATTATTTACAAGCTTAACTGCACTGTCAAGCTAAGTGCACATGCCTTTAATCAAACATTCATTTGCAAGTTCCATTAAGGTGTGAGAGCAACCATTTCCTAAATACAGAAATGTGCAAACCAACTACAGCCTATTTTTTTTACTTTGTGATCTTACTACCGTGACCCTTATATCACCAGAGGCTGGCAAATAACACAAATGTCTTACTTAAGTAAGAGTAGAGATTTCCTAGGGCAAATCTTGCACTAATGCAGTAGGAGCCATGTCAAACAGCCGCCTGGACCATGGCGGGTCCCATCGCGAACCATGACGAGTCCATGCACAATCCCCCCCACCGATGACGCGGTTAACGATGCCCTGCCTCATAAACGCCTCAGCACAAAATAGCACAGACGCAGTTGATCAAGTGTAACATATTAACGTCTTATAATTAAGGACAAAAAGAGACCATGCGCTTGTGTTTAGGACTGCTTCTAAACAGCTGTGTTCATAGGTTTAATCAACGATTTACAGGACAACAGTTAAAGTGCCACATGTACAGTAAGCATTTGTGGATGGAGAGGTGTGTGTGCGCGCGCTCCTGCATTTCAGTTGGTTTGAACAGACCTTTGAGCACAGACAGGTCTAAAGAACCCCTCCCCTCGCCAAAAACCCCCCCTGAGCAATTAGCACCATGTCATAGTCAGTATTCTCCGTTGAGGTTTCTCACCTTCCACTCCTAAGTTCGTCTTTGCTCTTTTGATAGTTCTTAAAACCCAAAAAAACATTTATACTGAGAGAAAATAATTATGGGCCTCGGCTGTTTGAGGTGGCTCCTACTGTATAAGTAGACGTTCTCTGCTTGCTTGCGTACTTGAGTAGAAGTACAGAAGTACTCGTATTCAAGCATCAAGTACAGGGCTTGTATCAGCTCACAGTAGCCTTTTTCACAGTAATCTATCTTTCTGCTTCCCAATTCTGAATGTACTATTCATCACCAGTCTGAACCTGGCTTCATTGGGCGACCCATGTTTACCCATCGTTTGTGGCAGGAATAATGTTGGAATGCTGACCAGAAGGTCCCCCGGTTTGAGCCCCGATGCCGCCAGGTTGCCACTGTTGGACCCATGAGCAAGGTCCTTCACCCCCAAATTCTCCGATGACTGACTTGCAATTAAAGGAAGTCACATTCTGCTTACGTCAACCTGAATAAGCAGAGTTTGTGGAGAAATTGTTTGCTTAAGCAGAAACAAGCCCAAGTTTAACATGGGCATAAGTGTTATGTCTAGAGAGAGCTGCTTTTGTCTTTCGAGCAAATCATCTTGAGCAAGTTTTACAAGAAATGCTATCCACCCACTTCCACCTTTGTGAGCTTAGTGATTGGTGCAATTGCACCCCCCACCCCCCCCTCCCTGTGTGGATGGCCAGTTTTGCTCCTAACTAACTGTAAGATACAAGGAACTGTATGCCATCCAGAAAGACTATAGTTGTTTTTTCACCATTTCCATTACTGTATTTTCAGCAGTCTTGAATTTAACCACTCTCCAGTTGGTTACTTGTAAATGATGGTCGCTTTGAGTTGGCAAATCACTTTATGCGTCCTAAGATCACCATTCTCGACTTGGTGTGTTCCTTCTTCCTGACTGAAAGCTGAACAGCGTAAACCGTTAAGACAATCTCCCGTCATCATTGAAGGAAAATGTCAGCCCATGATAAGGGAGGAAAAAGGCTCTAAGGAAAATATCTATAAGCTCTTTTGAAAAGGCATCTGGAAAGAAAAAAGATCTGGCAGATGAACAACAAAATCTGATAACTCTATGCAGAGCTCATAGCATGTGGAACTGAAGGCTGTCTTCTCCAGACATGAAAGCAGCTTGAGTCTCAACACAAGCAGGTATGTGTGCGCACTTCACCAGAGCATAATGAAACTCCGGATACAGAGTTGATGGATCGCTTAGCAGCTCGGAAAACATGCATTTAGGCATCAAACCATGGTTGAGCAGCTTGCGTGGGTTAAAACGTGCAAGACCTGGACTTCTGTTTAATGCAAGGTTTTAGAGGGTAATGAACTAGAAATTGCAAATTTCAGCTTATCGTTAAGAGTTTACATACACAACTGGGGAGGAAGTTCGTACAGTGGTGTGAAAAACTATTTGCCCCCCTCCTGATTTCTTATTCTTTTGCATGTTTGTCACACAAAATGTTTC
>JAQQZS010000011.1:5605308-5627315 GCA_030068045.1 Platyallabes tihoni
ACTCCACATGTGTTCATTCATAGTTTTGATGCCTTCAGTGAGAATCTACCAATGTAAATGGTCATGAACATAAAGAAAACACATTGACAGATAGATGAGAAGGTGTCCAAACTTTTGGCCTGTACTGTACGTACAAAAACTATAAAATGTAACTCGATGCATGTACATCCTGGGATACAGAGATATCAGACCCAGCATCATCAGGGTTTTGTTTTATAAAAGAATGTCCTATCATTAAGATTTAATTAACCCCTAATTTTTTTTTTTATTTTGTCTGCAGGTTTTTCGCAGCGGTGAAGGGATGGGCATTCGGCTGGACAGCGCCTCTGCCTTCCAGGGTGCCATAATCTCCCCTCATTACGATTCTCTCCTGGTTAAAGTCATCGCCAGCGGTAAAGACCTTCCTGCCGCTGCTGCCAAAATGAGCCGGGCCCTCGCCGAGTTCCGCATACGCGGAGTCAAGGTAAGAGCCAGCGCTCGGCTTTAAAGATCAGTCAGGCAGCCTGATTTCTCCTCGTGTCCGCGGTGATGAAGCCGAATGTATGCGAGGTCCAGCAAGACGGTTAAAGCAGAATCCCTCAGCTAAGGTCTTCTGATGAAGCAAAAGCGCTGAAGCCGCAGCAGCTCCGAGAATGCCATGCATGTTTTACCCTCAACAGTTACAGCAGTTTAGCGCTTGTACACAAGTCAGGAAAGGAAAAGTGTCAGCTTGTCTCAGGGGACGCAAGAGGACAGGATGACAGAACGCAGAAAGAAAGACATGGACAGTGAGAGTGATTAAAAGTGACTAACGTAGATGTTTCGCAGCGGGTTCTGTTTTGTTACACATCATGGTTACGCAGATGGTTAGAAAATCTGTTTTTCCGAAAAAATAAAAATAAAAAACCTGATGGTCATGTGATATTATGCCGTCTACACCCCGATCCTGCATTTTGGAGCAGAGCTGAAATTTCTATGCTTTGAAGTGGGAGTTCAGATCTTGAGTCTAATTATACAGAACGAGTCACACGGGGCTGTAGTCCACACACACACACATACGCGTTCTACATTTACCAGACAGAGTGATGGCTATAAATTGAATCCACTGATTGCAGGCCACAGCTATTACTGCTGAAGTGTTGAGGGGGTGAGGAGATCACCATGTTGGTGGGGTTTTTTTTTAGGTCATGTTTTCCCCCTCAATCAGCTTGAATTAACTGCGTAGTGTTTCTGTCCTGGTTGTGTGAGAACAGTCCAGTCTCGTGAGTAGGATGCTGGTCCTCAGTTCAGCATCTCTCTCGTTTTTGCTAGCTCTTGCTCAAAAATTGACTGAATGCCGCCTTTTGATAAATGTGTGTGTGAGAGAGAGAGACGCACGCACTCCCTCGGTGAGCGTGTCTGCGTCTGAATGAGTTGTCGAGTGAGGGAGTCGGAGCATCTGTTATGGTACCGGCACCTTTTAATGTCGCACCTTATTACGGACCTTGAGTTTTGTCACGATGTCGTATCCTGTGTCTAGGTTTCTTTTGATCATCTTTACTCGCTGTACATGTACACACACTTGCGCGCACATACATTTTTCCTTTGCTCCGTCAAACTCTAGGTGAAAAAGCTCAGGCGCTTTTCCATATTTGAGCAGGAATAGTCTCACACAGTCTAGTTTGCACCTCTTATTTATTTTTTGCATTTTTTTCTTTATATATATTTTTTTTCTGCTCACATCTCCGTGCATTGTTTATTTCCCATCATGAGCTCAGAGCCCGCTGAGCCAGGTGCTGTGTTGTAATAGGCACTAGAACAGTAGTGTTTTGAACATGGCTGCGGGTTCTTGTGCAACATAGCCCGACCATTTCAAATAATGACTGAGATTGGTGCCCTTAATGCGCATTCTGTCCTTAAACTACACCGGCATTCCAAAACAGTTCTATAGATTATTAATCGAGTTTATTATTAAACTCTGAGCTGGAGTATTAAGCTTGGGAGCGCTCCATTTAATCTCAGTATGCGATCTTGCAGAATAGTCGCAACAGCTTGTTTCGATTATTTCTCTACTTGACTGTACAGCACAGCGATCTTTAATAGCACTGCCTGATAACGTTCTCACCGAGTGCTACAGAAGATCCGGCTGGTTTGTCTCTCCACATAAGCTTTCAATTCCATTTGTATAGCGCTTTTAACAATTGACATCGTCGCAAAGCAGCTTTACACAATCAAAATAATTATTTTGTATGTATTAAAATGATGAACGATAAACCCGAATGCCGAACGAAAAGCAAATCGAACCTCGCTTCCTCCGCGTTGTCGCTCCAGTGCTGTCGTTAGTGTTTTCTGCATGGTGTTAATGAACTGTGGCAGCTATGAGAGAAATGAGGTTTACTGGAACCTGCCGTGGACTGATGTGCAAATTATCCAAGGATGACGCACGATCTAGAAGCTTGGGAAAGGCTGGAAAGATGGCGCTGTAGGTTAGTAATGTACTAATAAAAACCTCTCGTAGTTACCCAAGTACAGGGGAACCTTACAAGGTTAATTCATTCCGGACACGAGTCCTGAAATTGGAAATTCGTATTGCGATGCAAATTGTTTTTGTGAATGCAGATAATCCGTTCCAGCCACCTAAAAATAGTACTAATATTACACATTTCCAACACTATAATCATGTTTTTGCATATAAAAACGATTAAAATCTCATTAGGCTGGAGACCGAGCAACGGGCAACCATTTATACGGCGCCCCTGGAAGCAGACAGGGTGTTAAGGGCCTTGTTCAAGGGCCCAGCAGCACGCAACCTGTTGGAGCCGGAGCTCGATCAGTAATTCGGAGCCTTAACACACTGAGCCACCATTGCCCACCATACTGCCCAAAATTTAAATTTGTAAAAACCCACATCACATGACTTCCCACTGATGCAAACGGTTCCTTGACAAACGTGTAACTTAGCCAGCATTTGGTTCGAAAATGCTTCATATGCCGATGCAAAGTTTCTTAAAAAAAAATTTTTCTTCCTTTTTTTAAGGCAATATACAGTACACATTAAGGTCGTGGTTGTACTGGCAGGATAACATGAAACCTTGGTTATACGACTTTCTACAGTATCACGATACATTCAGACTAAGTGCATGGAGGTTGGGAAAGTAGAGAAGTCAGACAACTTGTCTCATAGATTTGATCTGAGCCAGCCTTTTTGATTTGACACTTTATCATGTGATACCCAGTTCGATTCTCATGGACATGTTCCTGAAATTCCTGCTCCTCGTCATAGCTGTACATCAAAAATGTTAATTGACTACACTTGCACTTCCTTTGCATAATCCAACATCCTCCACCCCCCCCCTCCCCATTGTTTCTTCCATTCTTCTCCCCCCCACCCCCACCACCGCTTGTGCGCTTCCGCTCTTAAGTTAAGAAGCATCTACCCCTGCTCCAGGGTCCTTGAATTGCTCTTGTGTATTTTTTTTTTAATTAGGTTTCTTTATTATCTCAATTTATTTACTACCTTGGCATCATAGGAGATTCGATTACCTGTTCGAACACCAGCACCGTGTTAAGTCCCGCGCTATCCTCTGAGGTGTAATGAGTTAACCGCGGCGGGTCGGCATCAGCGGCGACGCTCTGCCCTTCAGGGAGTATGCAGATGGCAGCTCAAAGGAAGATGAATTAAACAAATGAGACAGATAGAGGTAAAAATGGTTAGAGAAAGTAGAACGTATCATAAATTATCAATTCAATGCTTAGCGTTTCTATTGAACTGAATTTGGCCTGTCTAGTGTCAGGTTTTCTTTTCTTTTTCTTTTTCTTTTTTTTTTTTTTTTTTTTTTGGAAATGTTCACAAAGTAAAGTGACCTAGCTAGTTAGAGTGGGCTTCTTTTTTTTTTTTTTTTTTTTTCAAGCACATCGTTAGCTGAGAGAAAATACTGTCACATATTCGAGTGTCGCAGTGAGTACTCCCTATCTTTCATTTTTATTGGGTTTTTGCTGGTTTTCCAAACTGTTGAGAGATCAGCCAATAGTAAAGCCAGAACAGCAGCTTGGTCAAGTTAGACCCAGCGACTTGGTATTAGCTTGATCAGAGTGACTTGACCAAGACTGACTTACATAAATCATAAGTCTTAGTATTCTGACCTGTAATATTTCTCTTATAGATTTCACTTTGATTCTAAAGAATATGGAACAAATTGTGTCCCATATCCGTTCTTTTTCAGATATGGGGCGATTCCCTATTTTACGGGACGGCAACGCTAACCTAGCCATATAGAATATGGAGAATTATCCAGGGAAATTATTATTCAAAGCACCCGATCTCAATTCAATCGGTTTTGTATCATACGATATTTAATAACTGCATCGATGAGGACTACTACGACTAGATTAGATTAAATTAGATTTGTTTCAACGTTGCCGCTGGACTGCGTACAAGTACAAAACCAATGGGATACAATTAACAAAACAGCAAAAGGAAAACCTCGCGGTTGGGTCGCGGTAAAGTGCAAAGTGGCGTTATGGTGTCAATGCAAGATAAGGGAGTGCAAATGGCAGTGCATGTGTAAATGAGTCACGAGACGCGAATTCAAGTAAGTGAAGAAGGAATGGAAATAGCGACTTTGTATCTGTTGAAATGAGGAGAATCGAAGACCAATGGTACAACGGAATGGGTGAAGGAGTATGTGTAAGACTTTCTAAAGCTGTAGAAGTAGGAGGTGTGCAGTGTCTGCGAGCTGTGCAGCAGTTTATGTAATATTACTACTGCTATTATTTTTTAATTATTGCTGCTACTACAAATCAGTGCACTTTCAATCTAGGCGTAACTTGAGTCCACCCCCCCCACCCCCACATGTGTCTCCCAGTATAATCACTGCTAATTATACCATTAGTAAAGTCTCCTCTTACAGTACAGCAGGTACCCTCTCATGTTGCGTCTTGTTTTCTGCTCATTTGCAACCTTTCATCCGTTTCGGTTTCCAATCCGTCAGTGTTCCCACACAGACTTTCGCACGTTTTTGACAGCGTTGACCCAAAGTCAAGTGTTACGATGTTCTTCTGCAGTTGCTCTTCTATCACATTCTGTAGGACTGCCATGATTTAAAAGGATTTAGATATCTCAAGGAAAATGTTGCAGGTCCTTTTTTTTTTTTTTTTTTTTTTCCTTTTTTTAAAGTCTTCCATGTGCTTCGAGAGATAAAACAGGAATGAACACACACCATGCCATGTCCTGCATGAAGGGTTTTGGACGAGACTTTAAAGTCGAGATCGGCGAGTAAACTGACAGCAGAGGCCGTGGCCGGGTGTTGAGGGTTGAATTTTCAGCGAGCGACTTTTGAAATTCTCAAAGCAGTCCATCCATCCTTAAAGAAACATCATCCTGATCAAGCTGTCAGGTTGTGGCTTGTGTTTTAGTTGAATGATAAGGAGTTTAATAAAGCTTTGAAATATTTCCTATAATTTTTTTTTTTTATCTTTAGTCCAGTTTCTGTCTGCTTCAAAGCCTCAAGCTGGACATTGCACGGATCTGAGGGATTCGCTTACAGTACAGCTGCAATATTTATCTCACATGCCTGGTTGCCCTCTTGCGCTGATACTGTACGTGCAACGTTCCACCCAGACCTTCCTACTGTCCAAGAGGAAAGCTGTTACTGCATGATACCAGGGTGTTGCACATCACTGTCAAAAAAGTATGCCATGCTATGTGCCCAGAGGCCATACTGGATTTAAATGGAAGCTGTGGGAATGGAGAGGGGGAGATGGACTGAACAGAATCTGCAGTAGCAAAGGTATTGGACATTGATGGAGAAGCAGCTAAGACAGATCATCATTTTAGAAAAGAAAAAGGGTAAGAAGAGTAAGCGAAAAAGAGCAGAGGAGAAAAACTAACCTAATCAGCTTCTGGAGTGAATATGTGAAATTGAATAAAGAAGCAGACTTAAATATGCCCCCTTATTGCCCTAGGGAGATTTTGACTTTTCCTACTGTAAGAGGAATTGGTCCCTTAGCAGTAATATCTGGGCTTTCTCCTCTGTTTTTGCTCCCCTGGCAGCCCTTGAGTGTCAAATACTCGCTCAAGATAAATGTTAGATTTCTGTAGAGGCGCGAGGGTGTGCTCGTCTGCATTGCTGCTGGATGCCGACGCCTGTTCGAATTTTTCCTGTCGAGGATGGGTGAGTGACACCGAGCTCTCTCTCTCTCTCTCTCTCTCTCTCTCTCTCTCTCTCTCTCTCTCTCTCTCTCTCTTCCTTCAGCCTGGCTGACCTCATTAAACAAGAATGCACCCCTCAGTCATTATCTCTCCTTCACGAAGAACAGTCAGACAAGGATTTGGGGATCCGTTGTTGCTGATGTACTGCTCATGCGAATGCGGACAAGTGCCTCGACTATCTGCAGCATTGACGTAACTCCGGTTCTGGGGCGGTTCTGTTCTCCCGGCATCTGACCCTGTGGTCTGTGCCGATCAATAGTATCTTCTGTCATCGGGAAGCTTTTATCAGTTCTCTGATACAAGCCTTGGCAAAGACTTTTGTGTCCCTATTTTCCTTCTTAAAAGGGAAAAGAGGTTGTGGGAAATAATATATCGTTGTATTGCAAACACTTGTCCAAGAAGAAGACTGGGTGGTGAGGGAGAAGGAAAAAAAAGCAAAGGTTATTGGGTAATTCTCATCTGGCTCGGGAAGGCTCACGCTACAGACGTGATTCGCTTCTTAAAGCTGTCTTGTATTCCTCCTCTGTACACCTCACGTCCTCTCTTTCCTCACTCAGCTTAAATTGGAGGCAGAACGGGTACATCATGACCCTTCTGCCTCAGATGTCCAAACACATCCGATCAGCCTGTCCTCCTCCTTTATGACCGAGACACAGGACGATGAAAGTAAAGGAGGACGTGAACAGAACAAGAGCTATATACTTAATTACACGGCCCTTTTTTTTTCTTCTTTTTAAAACAAAAAAAAAAACACTAGACCCGACATAAATCTTAGCCAAACAATGTGCACCAGGTGTCCCAATTAGCTCAGCATGCTCTGCACTTGGTAGTCTACTTTGAGCCAAAGAGCAGCACGCAAGATCTTTCTCTTCTAAGGTGTGGCGGGTGTAGCTATTTTCTTTCGAGCTTGCGGGCTGACATCCGCAAGGCACAAGTTGAGCCTTTTGTTCTCGGTGTCATCGCATGAACAATGCATGTCGCTGGGGTTGGTAGAAATTGTGTGGAAAGCCAGTATGCAGAGCAGGTCTGGAGTTCAAGCCAGAAAGCACAGTCGGGGGTGTTGAAGCCGAAACTGGCTTGCAGAGGGTGAATTTGAAGAGCAAGTTAGTGCTCTGTCAACAGCCAGGAAAAGAGAGCGAGCTACAGTGGGTGCAGCTGCAGCACAGTTCTCACAGCCGGAGAGAGCGAGAGCGCGAGAACAAGCTGTCTCTGTCTGCGTAGCTGGTGCCTGTCGTCCTGCATACGTGATCCACTCACTGTCTGTCAGGGCTTAAAGCTATAGTTACTGTTTTTTGGCAGAGACCAGTGTTCATTCTGTTGTGGTACTCTCCAAAATACTACAAGCATTCATGCTTCAGTTCACACCTCCCTGTCTTTGCCTTCACATTATTTGTGTGTACCATATCCAGTAACATGTCCTCCTTGTGTTGTATTGTGCCAAGTTCGCTATTTAATTATTGAAATTACTCTTTGATTTGTCATTTGTCCCCCATTTTTCTCTCCTCTTTGGTCACTTGCCCGTTTCCTCCCACATGCCACCCCTCCTTATCATACACAGCCTGATAAGAGCTGTCCAACTATTTACCATCCAAACTGTAGAAATGGCCACCATGTTCAATTTGTCTGTGAGATTAACTATTGAACTTTGAAGCAGTGGATGATGGTCTGATGAGCCCAGATTTCAGATCCTATTTCAGAGCGATGGGAAGGTCAGGGTTAGAAGGGAAGTGCATGAAGTGATGCATCCATCGTTCATAATGCCGACTTTACAAGCCTCTGGACAAGCTGTACATGCCAGTTTGTTAGGTCTAGGCTCAACGGCATTGTGGCAAAACAAGTACATTTGTTGTTGGCATGGACATATTCTAGGACTCGAGTAGTGAAAGTGATTCGGGAGCATGAGAACATTTTGAAAACCTGATTATGCACCATAATCAAAACTGTTGCGCTCAAATGAAATTTTATTTGTCCCATTAGTGTATGATGTCTACATTCCAGTGGATAAAGGCTTAACACGCTTTATTATTGGAGTCCTATACAGCCAGCCGGCAGGTTAACACGCTCTGACAAAAGCACTCTTCTACACAAGGGCACACCGATGGCCATGATTGAATAGCATCACTTTGATCACTATTCATTTGGCCCAGAGAGTTTAGTCAATTCGAATATGGCTTTTGGAAACGCACTGCATACAGTTAACATTAATTTAATGGGAAAATGAATATTGCACTAGTCTAATTTAGACTACATCCTGTAGGCATTATATAGTCACCCACAGCCCTGAACCGCACTGAAAGCCCCACACACAGTCTAAGAAATGAAGCATCTAACCTGGTTACAGCAGAGGCCTTCTGCAGCACCACATCATTCAATTACTATTCCACATACCAACCTCTATCCCTCTCTCCTTTGTTCAAGTCATCCATCTCTAAGCTTTTCTCCAACCCTTTCTTCTTACTTTTCTACAAACAGTCCCACCATAGTTCTGTCTTCTTCTGTCAGAAATCATATTCTTTATCTGGCCAACAGGGGGAGTGGAGAAATATGACTGGAAATAACAAAGACTTGGCAGTAAAGCCTTGATTGATGACTGAAGCAGCTTTATGTGAACTTTTAACGAGGCATTTGGTCTTTCACTTTGACATCTGTGCTTCCCTGGCTGGTCAGTTTTAGCACCAATAAAGAATTTGCAGCAACAGTTTGGGATGCGACACAGGCATTCATAACACTACATAAAGCCAGCTTTTCCAACCGGTGCAATTATAGCTCAAGTTGATGTTTCAGTTGAGAGGGAGAGAGTACACTGTAAAAAAATAAATAAATAAATAAAAAAATTTTTAAAAAAAAGGGGGCTGTGATAAAAGAACACATCACTGACCACACTCACAATCGGTGCCAACAATTTTATCCTGACGATTTGTTGTGGTTAGAGTCGTGATGAACCAGGGGACAATATCAGAGAAAATGGAGGCAAGGCAACATTGCACATTTACCCATACATGGGATTCATTCCTAAGGGCAGGAAGAACCCTGAGTTGGGGGGGGGGGGTAGACGACAAGAATACTTAGAAATGGACTGAATAGTAAGGGGCTGAATTTGGTTAGAATCCTTGTGGGGGGGGTGGAAAAGGGGAGAACCCTTAGGAGGAGTGCAAAACAAAGAGAATCCTTAGGAGGGCTGTGAAATGGAGAGAACTTTTGAGGAGTGGGCGAAACGGAAAGAACACTTGAGGATATGAAATGGAGAGAACCCTTGAGGAGAATTGCTTGGTGTGAAAAAGTGAACTCTTGGCATGGGGGGGGGTTTGCAAAACTGGGTGGGGAGAGAGGCAGCCAGGCAAAAAGCTGAATCCTTTACATGGAGACTCCTAAGATGAGGGGATGGCCCTTAGGGGGTAGAACACAGAGCTCTGCAGGGGGAAAACCCTGAGAGGGGAAGACCTGATAGAACCAGGAGGGGGTTCAGAGAGCCAGAGACGACATGGCTTTGGGGGAACAAAAACCCTGATACGGAACCCAGAAAGATTGCTGGGAGGGGGGGGGGGGAATGGAACTGTAGGATGGCAACACTCAACTCTCACTTTATTATTTTTTTTTTACATAAAGGAGAACCAATTTACACTTCTATCCAAAACCCCCAATTTTGAGGTGAGGTGTTTTCCACCTCATTAAGGGGAAGAAGCTCTCTTTAGAAAAATTCCTATCAGGGCTCATTTTGTCAAAAAATAGCAACTTTATTCCATGGATATTTTTTTATTATTCTGAAGGAGAATACCAGAAGAAAACACTTGGATTGTAAGTCAGACCAGTGGAACAACTTGAGGTATGATGGTAGACAAATAATAAACAAATGCGTCATTTTAAAGTGGTTGTAGTAATAATACTGCATTTACAGTAAAGATTTGGATCATGAAAAGAAATTAAAAACCTTGTATTCATTCATTCATGACCCTCTCCTGTACTGTGCAATGTTTTAGTGGATTATGTGCTTTTTATGTGATCACTTTCTTTGTGCTTGAGCTCTTCATTTGCATTCAGATGTTGCACTGATATAGGGTGGTGACTGATTTATTGAATAATGTATTAATTAATTAATTATTCTCATCGAAACAGAAGCTCCAGGTTGTAATCCCATATGCTTGGGACCTGTCGACCAAACAAACACGTCCTTGAATATCTTTCTTTTTTTTGTGTGTTCATTTAATTTGATTTGGCCTCTGAGATAAAAAAAAAAAAAAATAATAATAATAATAATAATAATAATAAATTAAATAAAAAAATAATAATAATAAAAGAGTAGGCTTTGTGTAATTTACATTTCCCTTTTCCTGGCAACATTTTATTAATTTTTTTTTTCTTGCTTCCATTGTAAGAAAACATTTACTTTTCATTTTGAGTGGCACATTTACTAGCTTGGCACATGCTGAAAATGTTTTTTTTTTATTTATTTATTTTTTTTTTCTTTTTTTGCCCCCAACTTAATATTTCAGCCTTGCTTTTCTTGCATCAGTCCCTACACCACACTTTCCTCCAGGTCTCCAGGATTGGCGTCCATGCTACAGTTTGAATTTGAGTTGGAGTTTGAGTTGTTGGAGGCATAAGCGTGCAGGTACCCGTGCACCAGTACGTGGCTATACTGCTCGCTCGCGGTGCTGGACGTGCTGGTGGTGGAGGCGCAGTGGACCAGCATGCTGTGCAGCGACTGGCTGCGGCGGGTCCAGATGACGCTCAGGCGCTTGGCGTAGCTGTAACAGGTGGCGGTCGTGATGTCACCTGCGTCGAAAGAGCAGCTGCGCTTGGCCCCTAAAACGCACTTCTCCTTGGGCCAATTTGGGCTGATTCCCTGTCCCACCTGCCCTGACTGAGTGAGGGCCAGTGAGGTTAAAGACTGCCTTACACCTTGCGTTGTGTCTTTGTCCTTGTCTCTCTCTAGAGACCTCCGCAGCTTCAGCTTGCAGTCATGTGTCATAGCTTTGTGAGCCGGGTGGGGCAAAGTGTGTGCACTTTTGCCTGGTGGGTAGTAGAATGTCGCTTTATCACCCTCTGTTGTGAAAGAGGTATTGGGTTTCTGCATCACTAGGTTCATGTCTGAGTCCTGACTGCACTGAGGCTCATTGCTTCGTTTCACCAGCATGTGTTCCTTATGCTTGGCTTTTGCCTGGACCGCCCTTGTTTGCTGGGCCAGCAACCTGTTTGGCAAAGCCACCATCATGCTGTTATTTCCGGTAGTCTGGGCATAAACATCCACCCCTTTGGCTGGCAGGAATTCCCCCAACTGTCCGAAATGTTCTTGACAACCTCCACACACTCTGTGTCGCATCATCATAGCCACGGTGAAGACCAGCAATGTTACCACCACCACTCCACCTACCATCACGGTCAGCGTGCCACCGAGGAAGTGAGCGTGCAAAGAACGGCATTCTGGATAATCCTCTTTAGTGCTGAACTGGGTACAACCCAACACTTTCGTCGTGGCCAAGGTTGATATGCCGTCGTCAAAGATGGCCAAAACACACAGGCTGTAGTCTGCACCGGAGACTAGGTTTTTCAGCAGGAAACTGTTACTGGTAGGTGGCAGAATTCTGCAAAGAAAGACTGATGAGTTGATGTAATTGATGCATTATATACATGCCTACTATACAGAACATCAATATACTGCAACAATGTGAAACTGAAGAAATTCAACAGAAATTAGATGCCTGAAAACAGGCAAAATGACACGCTGAGATGCATTTTTGCATTGAATCAGTCTTCTCTTGCCTTCTCTCTCCTGCATTAGCTTCTATTTTAAAATAATCACATTCTCTGCATCCTGTTAAAACCTTAATGTACAGCTTTTTAATGCACCACTCCATCAGTGGCTATACAGTGGCATTAAGAATATGCTGCGTGTGGCTGAACAAGAATTATGCATTTGCCATTGGGAGGCAATTTTCAGTTATTGCATAAAGGCCTTGAGCAATTTATAATCTTCTCTATACTGGCTTCTCTCTCCACTTTTCATCCCCGTGTCCCTGGCCATGTCAAACTGCTTTTGTTGCATTAATTGCATTTAATAAACATAGTGTTTATATGCAAAGTCATGCTTCATTTTGTTTGATGGTTCGGTTCTTCTGGGAACGCTAGATCTGTACTGGGGGACGAGCACCATTCTTCCAAAAGATATCCCCTCAATTGGCAAATGCACACTGCAAATGTCCTGTCGAGCATCCTGTCAAGACCTTGTTCCTTCTCAGTTTAAGTGTTTCAATCTATACTGACAATATCAGAGGCCTTTTCTTCACATCCCTTGCATGAGTGAGATCATGAAAACACTCAAAAGTACCACTCAAAAGTTTGGACATACATTCCAAGTCTGTGGTCTTTCCTGACTTGTATATCTTAGTACATTGTAAAACAATGCAGAAGGTGTCAGAAATATGCAATAATCTGTTTTGAAAGGTTGGTCTTCATAACAGCTGCCTTCATAACAGCTCTAATCCAAGGCGATAATTGGGGATTTCTGAGGCTGCTAACTCTAAATGAGCAACTCTGCAGCAGTTTTATGGTCCTGCCTTCCTACGAAGGTCTTCAGTAGAGCCAGTTTCATTATGGTGCTGGATGGGTTTTACAAATCCAGCACCGTCTTAACACTGTTCTTACAAGAACTGTTCCAGAACAGCTGTCCTAAAATAATAACCGACTGTTGTTGTTGCTTAATTACCTAATGCCCATATGTGGTGTTTTCATATGAGTATCATTCTAAATTGTAGAAAATAAATCCCTTGGCAAAAAACATTGGACACGCCTTCTACCTTTTAACTGGTAGTGTTCATACCCACAAGTATATTCATGTTCTCATAACTGATCATAAACAGGGACTGTTGCCAGTGGTGTATCGAAAGGTGACCGATATCGATGGCCTGAGGTCTTTTTCATAGCTCAAGCAACGGTTCTGCTGTGAATCCGATATACTCGGTCGGAAATCTTCCATAAGCGTTCTGCTTTGGTGAAATCTGGTGACTGAAGGCCATTGCACGTGATTACATCATTCATGCTTCTCAAACCTCTACATCTCCCTTGTGTTGTGCAGATGGAGACGTTGTCATCCTGGAAAAAGGTCACTTCCACAAGCATGGAAATATTTCCCCCGTAGAATAAAAACGATAGAACATTTCTATTGATTTGCAGTGACCCTTCTGTATAAGGATCTTTTCTGTGCATCATTTAAAGGAGTATCTCTTACAGGATCATATTGTAATTCATCATCTTGCTGTGCATTACGTAATCCCTTGAGCTGCCGAAGCAAAACTGATTTGGATGCTTGTATCGTGTAAGATACACGATCAGGTTCATTCTGATTTACATCCCTCCCTTTTTTTATATGCCATATGTTAAATATCTGAGGGATTTCACTTAGGTTTGTACATTTCTCAGTGTTATCAGATATGATCGAGAATTCGTGTTTAGACTGAAAATGTTTGCATGCTAAGTATTGGTAAGCTATTATACGAGTGCTGTTCTGCCCTCCCACTCATCCTTTCATCACTCTGCCTTTAATCACTGAGCATCTGATTGGGTATGGGGTGGGGGGGTGGGAGAAAGAGACCTCGGTGTTCCCCATTTCACCTCAGTTCTACTCTTTTTACTTTTTGCCCTCAGCTTCCCTGGCTGTATATTAATTTCAGTGTCAGACGACAGACGAGAGCCTCTCCCTCTCTCTGTGCATTATTGATTGTCATTATAGGACACCAGCTGCATGTTGCTCTGTAGTTGTTCCATTTGCAGCCGTTATGTCATAGTGCATTCAAATGGCAAATCTATTTAAAACATTGTTTCTTTATGCATGCTGTTTTATTACTTGCATACATTTCCATTTCATTGCATGCACAAGTATGGGTAACCTATACGCTGGTGCAGACTACTGTACATGTGGGTCAATCAAATGCAGTTTAGTTTATTTCAACCACCCTAGCAGTGTTTTATAGTATGATGAGCTGGAAACTGAAGTTCTGTGAAGGAGGGCCAGATTGGCTGAGTAGGAGAGTAAATGAAGAAAATTGATGCCGGCCTTGAGCTCATTTTGCGCCAGTGGTAGGGATGCAGAAAGCAGACTGTCAGGGATGGTTTCTGACCTTGGAAGTAACTTGTTGTGTAGAATTACCGAGACAATCTCTCTGCGAGCAGGTCTGACGCAAAAGGTTACCACAGCCCCCTTTCCTTGTCGTGTCCTGCATTTTCTTACTGCTCTCTCATTCCCTTCTCCCTTTATTTCGATCTGTTTCAGTCACCCTGATGGGTTGTGGCACAATTCTAAACTCTGTAATTTGTGCTCTTTTAAAGAGTTTATCCTTTCCTCCCTCTAGTCAGCAGGCTTTTTCTCACTCTATTTTCCCACCTTGCGACTATATCTATCTCTCTCTCTCTATCTCTCTATCTATCTCTCTCTCTCCATCTATCTATCGTTTTTTTGTATGTTTTTTTTTCCTCTTTTCTCATCATTATTTGAGAAATTGGCTTCAAGCAAACTCTGTACAACAATCTGTATAAATCAAAATGCTTTGGCAAGTCATAAGTAATTTGTTGGGAACATAACTAAGAACATACACGTACCTGTATACAAGAGCATCATCGGCCGTACTATTGTACTGAATCTGATACATCCACACCAAGTAAGGTGTTGAGGTTCTGCCCATAAACCAGTGCACCTGAGCAGAGTTCGAGGTTACTTCCTGAACTCCTACCAATCGTTCCGTTCCAGTGCTGCTACTTCTTGTTCCATCCTCGCCTTCACTTCCGGTAACGTTCCTCACAGTTACCATCCCTCCTACAGCCCCTCCTCTACCACGACTCATATCGGAGGCACCAGGGTCTCGGGGGTTAATAAGTGGGACTGTTCCATTTCCTCGGTGGGGCAGTGGGATGATTTTCAACTCCACTTGTGCAGTGGACTCTCCAGCTGCATTGATAGCGATGCATGTGTAAGCTCCATCATCCCTGGCACGAGTTACCAGAAAATCCAGGGTTCCGTTGTAATACGAGTGTATGCGGCTGGAGTTGGCCACGATTCGGTCGTCTGGGGATACCCAGTGGATGACTGGCTCAGGGTCACCAATAGCACGGCACTTCAGCATCGCCCTCTGCCCCTCTAGGACCCACAACTTGTTAGTGTTCCGGGTGATTAATGGAGGCTCGCATATGAACTCTTCCTCTGGGATGGACCAGAAGTAACGTCCAGCAAGGTGTGCAGGTGTGGCGCAGGTCTCCATGTCATCCTCACGGATCAACCTCCGCAGCCACAACAGCTCGCAGTTACAATGCAAAGGATTTCCACCAAAATTCAGGCTGATGATGGCGTTGTAGGGTGTTGGACTGACCATGCCAATTTGTGACCGAGAGAACAGGGGATCAGGGGGAAGTGTCTGTAGCCTGTTTGAGGTCATATCCAAACGAGAGAGCTTATAAAGTTCGCTGAAAGAGCCCTCAGCAATCTGGTCTATGAGATTGTGGTCCAAGTTAAGGGTATTTAGGCTGGCCATGTTCTGGATGGCTTCCCAGGGAACCCTGCGAAGGTTGTTGTATGACATGTCTAGGTCTTCTAGGGTGAGCAGGAAGTCATCAAATGCATCAGCTGAGACATCTGTGAGCTGGTTGTTGTTGATGAAAAGATGCTGAAGGTTGAGAAGGCCTGTTAGATCCTGAGGTCCGACCACAGTCAGCCGGTTAGTGTCCAGGTGAAGTGACCGCAGGCTTTCCAGATCTCCGAAAGCCAGTGGGCGCAGGGTGTGGATAGTGTTACGAGATAACGTCAGGTCCACTAATCCGGTCATGTTTGCAAAGTCAGGCCCACCGACTTCCAGGATGTAGTTGTCTGCAAGACGGAGCTCCACAGTGCGGCGGTCAATATTGGGAGGGACAAAGAGCAGTCCTTTATTAACACAGAGCGTGCTTAGAGACTCTGATAGGTTCCGACACACACAGTGAAAGGGACAGATGGAGACCATGCCCCATGTCTCTCCAGCAAACACACCTGGACAACATCCCAACAGTATATAAATCACTATGACTAACCGTAGGACAGACCAAGGGATAATAAGACAAGAATCTGGTTTTTTGGAGCCAATGCGCTTTTTCTCATGCAGCTGTTCCCAGGGTAGATCCTTATTTCTGGCTATGCACAGCAGTCCTTGACTTGGCATGATAGATTTATTTATCCACAGACCTGCACAAGAAAGATAAGGCACAATTTTAGCCGTTTCATCTTTATAGATTACCTGCAGCACAGTGATTTACTTCATTTAAATTTGGTTTATATCAATAAAAAATTACCAGCTTAAAACACAGTCCCAGAGGGGTACTCCCAGGCTTTATTTCTACTGATTTCATATAGACTTGATCTTCCATTAAGGTCATCTCATCACAAATACAGCAGTCTGTTAATTACCAATGCACAGCCTGTTCTTCCAATTACAGACTGGTCATTAATGGACACTCCATTTGTGATGTTTCTTGGTGTCCAATAGCTATCAATTTGTCTTTGTGATGCACCATCATGCTCATTCGGGACATGACTGATTACTTTATCCACATCTAAATTCAGAGTGCCAATGCCTTAGCAATGGATATTTACCATGGTTAAAAAAAAAAATTAAGTATACAGTGTTGTGAAAAAGTATTTGCCCCTTAATATTTTAATTTTTTTTTAAATTGTTTTGCATATTTGTTACGCTTAAATGATTCAGATGAAACAAATTTTAATATTACACAAAGATAACCAGAGGGATGTATCAAGAGAGAAAACCTACATGGCACTATGTGGAAAAAGTAATTACCCCTGAACCTAATAACTGGTTGTGCTGCCCTTGGCTGGAACAACAAACAAATTTGTGATAACACTTTGCATTGCTTTGGAGGAATTTCGGCCTGATCTATTTTTGCACAGTTGTGTAATTTAGCAGGGTTTTCGAGCATGAAGGGCCAGTTTAAGGTCATGCCACAGCATCTCAATTGGATTTAAATCTGGACTTTAACTAGGCCACTCCACACTTAATTTTGCCGTTCAGATGTCTACTTGGTGTTTCGGATCCTTATCCTGCTGCATAACGCAAGTGCTCCTGAGCTTAAAGTCGCAAACTGATGGCTGGACATTCTCCTTCAGGATTTTCAGGTCGTGCTCAGTATTCATGGTTCCAACAATTATGAAAAGTTGTCCAGATCCTAAAGCTGCAAAGGAGGTCCAGACCATCACACTACCACCACCATGTTTGACTGTTTGTATGATCATTTTGGTATGAAATGCTTTTAGTTTTATGGCAGATGTAAACACTGGGCAGGTTTGAACAGCATGTTTTCCCATTACTAAATTAAATCATAATTTAAAACCTACATTTTGTATTTACTCTGGTTGTTTCTGTTGTAGTAAAAGTTTGTATATTAAAAAATCTAATCAACAAGGGGCCAATACTTTTTCACAGTGAAAGTATAGGTAATTTATCAAAATCTTACTGACTGAAAAGTGGAAGTATCCAGTTACAGAAGCTTTCATATGTACGAAAAGTTTTAAACAGTAAATGTAATTATTGATAAAATTACATTATGTAAAAAAACACAATTTTATTGCTTTTCGTATCTATAGTATGCCAATATAATAAAAACAATCAGCAGTGAAATATAAGGTAAATTACCCATTGACTTAGGACTCAACTGCTTAGTTAATAATGTAAGCTGCTGGAGTAGGTACCAATCTTACATTGCATTGTATAAAGAAAATTGGTTAATGTGTGGCCTAGTGATATGATTACAGTATAGCTAAATAAAGCTAAACAATGTTGGCAAACCTGACTTAATGTACATTTTCAAGTTAAATTGATTAACAGTGTCAGTGTTATGTCTGATCAGTGCATAATAAAAAGGCATGTTCTCAATCATTTACCAGTAAACTGGTGACTGGATTATGGGCAATCCATGGTCCCAGTTTAGGGCTGTGCGGAATAAATGCTAGAAATCCCATAGAAAAATCTAACCTTCAAAAAAATATTAATGCTGCCTATGATTGAAAGGTACAAGAACACTCGGTGCATCACAGCTTGCTATGTATGGGGTTTAGCAGACGAAAAGTTCAAGTTGTTGATCCTACCTTTAAATTCCCCAGATCTCAATCTGATTGAGCTTCCATGGACAAATAGTCTGATCCACGGAGGCCTCACCTGGCAGCACTTAAAGGATGTGCTGCCTTAAACCATGTCCCTTAAGTCTACTCGAGGTCTTGTGTAGTCCATGCCTTATGAGCCATTTTGGTGACTACGCAATATTGGGTTTAAAGTTTTAACTGATCTGTGTATACGAATCTCTCATGGGGTCAGGAGTGCTCATTATTGATTGCTAAACAGGAAGTGATTGGTTGATGCTATTAGACTCATAGGCTGGAAGAGATGAGTTGATTTGTAATGAGAGATTTGAAGGTCTGAAGGACAATGTAAGGAGACAGAAATGTAATTAAACATCACTGTCTAATATCAAATACTATAGAATTTTACTAAAAATTTAGGAAATTTTTTCTATTACTGCTAAATGATCTAAATAAATGGTTGTCCCGCTTGTGTGATCTATCACAAGATCCCTCTCTATATCACGTCTGATTATTGATGTCTGTGTACACAGGCAAAGTGGGTTTACTTTGGCTCCGTATCCTTTTGTTTGTTCTCGACTCTATCGCCTGCTGCTTTCCTCCAGTGGTCTGATTGCTCCATTGCTCTGATCCACGACTGCCTGTATGCATGCATGCAGGTTTTTTTTTTTTTTTCGGCGCTGTGTCACACTCTGTGTTATAACCCTGTCAGTGTGTAATAAGGCTGGATTGCTTTTTACGAGTGTGATCAAAGCTCTGCGGTTTCTAATACACCGATAGCTCGGATGCTTGAGTGGATTTAATGCGCTGCACTTGATGGGATTTTTATATCAGGGTTGTTGCGCGCGCCTCACCGTCTTTATTTGACTACGAGTATTTGATTTCTGAATATTTGATTTTCTTACATAATGGCTCCACTGGCATGCACAATGGCTCTGAGGGCATTTTTGAAGAGGGAGTGAGGCGAATGGGATTACGAGGGTGGCAGCGATGGAACCTGCGAGTAACTACATGACAGTCAGTTAGCTAAATGTTTAAATGCGTCAGTTTTCTAAAGGTTTAAAGGGAAAGGGAATGTTTTCTTAAAACTAATTAAGCCTAGTCGTGGATGAAAGTGGTCGAGTGATTCATTACTCGTGACAACATAATCTGTTGCAGGGTTTTCTATCCTGAAGAAAACGTTCTGCAAACATCTGGATGGTGCCATAGAATTTCACCTGCTGTGGATGTGGGTGAGAGAGAAGAAAGACGGATCGTTCATACCTGAAAAGTCTGTGTTGTATCAAGATTTAGAACGATCCTTTATCCTGGCCATTCTTTTCCACGTGATGTCTCCAAGGAACAGAACGGTCTAGGCCAAACTGAGAGAGCATCGATCTTTCTCTTTTTTTCTTTTTCTTTTTTACTCCTTGAATTTCATTACGTCCATGCTTCTTCATTCCAGGAGATGACCTTACCGATTTAACCAGTGACCATCACATTCTTTTCCATGACGTCCGTATCCCCGTGGAGTCCTTCCCTGTACTCGTGGGGTTCACATACATGTACGTACAGGCACTGCTCGTTATCGGCGCTCATCGTTCCTTGTTTAAACTGTTTTGTTTTCGTATCGATGCAGTATGTTCATGGTAAAATGTTCTCCACGCGTGTCAGATGTCCCATGACGCTGCACGATTTTTTTTTGTTTTGTAGCATTATCGAGACCTCTCCCCATCAATGGAAGAGCTGCAGTTTGTCCGATCGGGTTGCTTGCTGGATGGAAAAGATGAAAAATAAATAAATAAATGGGTTTTTATTCAATTTGACACTCGTGATGTGAATGAGCTGTCGATCCAACCTGCCCACTGCTGCTTTAAATCAGGATCTCAGTGCAAGCTTAAATACATGTACTTTAACCTTTTGGCATGCATGCTTAAGGACTTCGTTAATTATTCATCTTAACCAGGAATTTTAAGCATTCTGAAGCGGACTTCTCTCCATTCAGCATGATTAGCTTTAGAGGTCGAGAATTAATTAATGAAATCCGTTGCATTAAATCAAGTAATCCAATTAGGCAGGCTTTCAGATCATCCCTGTGGGCTGTGATACAATCCTGTGTGTGTGTGTGTGTGTGTGTACACATGCATTTCATCCTGACTTCAGGTTAAGGCGCGTCTATAAAACTTGTCTGTCTATATTTTTATTTATTTATTAATTTTTGCTTTGTCTTATGATTAGTCAATCAAGTAGCACATCGTTCCACATTCCCAATGTGACAACCGAACTCACCTTTTCATTGTGCTTTATATATCCATGGAACATTACCCCCACTATCAGCTCCCCTACGTGACACTTTCCCTTATCGAACGTCTAACCGAGCTTCCCGGTGTCCGCGATACTATTCCCGCTTCTGTTTCACGTTGATCCTGGAAAGGTGATCAGGTGATGCTTTTAAAGAGGTTGCACGTTTGCGGCGTCCTCTATCGCTCCGTTTTCGCCGTCCTGTCTCGAATTCAGAGCCGCTCCGGTTTGCGGCTTTTACTGCAGGGACCGCGTCGGAGATCTGTGTGCGGGAGTGAGACTGCAACGTGCCTGCTATAGAGAGGACGGAGCGTGAGGGTGGAGAGAGAGAGAGAGAGAGGGGGAGAGGAGAATGAGTGCGGGAGGGAGAAGCGAGAAAGGGAGGGGGCAGTAGAAGAGCCTGAAGCAGCCTTCGCTTGTGATGCGAGGAGAGAATCAGGAGGCAGCGAATGAATGGAAAAGTTAAACAGATGCACAAGCTGAATTGGAAAGCAGCTGCCGGTACAGAGTGAAGAATATGGGGTGTATTTCACGGAGCACTGAGTGTATTTCCCACCAGTTTCTGTACTTTTTTAAAACAGCGGTGTGGATACGAACTGATTTGATTGATGATCCACCAGAAACATGAAGATTTTTAAAGGCTGGATTCGAATGACACAGGATTCTTGAAGCGTCATAAGGTCAGACAAGCACTTCAGTAAATTGGTCCGGGTCATTTCAAGGGTAGAAATGTTAGATGGCTTGCTGTTTAGTTACCTTTTTAAAATGAGTACAGACTGTATCTATGATACTGTGTCATCATAAAGAGCATAGTAGTTTCCTCTTTTTTTTTTTTTTTGTGCATCTTGTTTCTAGCTTCTCTGACATTCACAATAGCGATCTTCATTTTCTGTGTACGACGTGCAGCACGAAGCTGTGATTTTAGCGACGGTGACAAGCGACTAAGTGACAGCTCAAAAAGCAGCATCTGAATTGAGATTTTCACAGTTCTTTGCCAATTGGCACACGGAGTGAACCATCCAAACCGTTTGCTCACATGTTTTGATGTGTCTTCAGTTTCCTCCACTCGAGACATCTGTAGTCCAGGTCTTATTTATTGTTTGATGCAAAAAAAAATAGGAGAAAACCATGGACTAGGTGGTTTGTAAGGTGTGAAATGGCAAACCAATTGGTGCGCAAACCAATTGATGAGTGTAAGGGATGTTCTGATGGTCTGCTGATCAGGAATGGAGGCAAAATGTATTTACTGGGACTTTGTCACATCACCTAATGTCCACCCCATTGTTAAAATATCATTGTTCCAGCATAATTTACAGTTAACATACATCAGGAAATGAATTCAGTGTTTAAAAACCCTGCACTTGCCTCCGAGTGACGCAGTGGTAAAGTGCTCGCCCTATCATCTGGAGATCGCTGGTTCGGTTCCCGGGTGATGCTGTAACCTCTCACAGC
>JAQQZS010000011.1:5633137-5650390 GCA_030068045.1 Platyallabes tihoni
TCCAGACCTCATCTGCCCTCTGCACCTGCTGACTCATCCCTATGCTGAACTGGACTTCATGTTAATTTAAAGAACTTTTGTTATATTGAACTTTCAGCTGCATAAAACACATGATGTCATCATTTCTCTCTATCACCCAAATGAGGATGGGTTCCCTGACTGAGTCTGGTTCCTCTCAAGGTTTCTTCCTATTGCCATCTCAGGGAGTTTTTCCTTGCAACTGTCGCGGTCACCCTTGGCTTGCTCATCAGAGACATTTCATTCATCTCATTATTATCTAGACACATTTTTCTCACACATTCACAGTTTTAAAATTTTTTTTCCTTTTTGTGAAGTTGCTTTGAGACAATGACCATTGTTAAAAGCGCTATATAAAAAAAATTTAATTGAATATATAAAACAGTTGAGCCTGTGCTCTGACCCCGGCCTAATAACAAGAAACTGGGATATGCCAAGAATAAAGAATATTACTGTTTGTGACAAAGGCTGAATTTGTCTCAATGTTATTCAATTAAAAATCGACTTTCCAGGTTAGGCCGTGCCTATTTCTGGCTAAGACATATGGGCACTGATGGTGGAATATAAGGTTACAGCACTATTCTTTCTTTCCGTCTCTCTCTTTCAATTTGTATGTCTCAGTTTCTTTTCTGTGTGTGAGAATGATGTAAAGGCTGGGAAATTGGTAATATGAAACCTCCATCACGACAGAGTTTTGTGTATTAGGTTATTTGTCAGTATTTTTCAAAATATATGCTGCACTCTGCCAAAGTCTATTCACCGCTCATTTCTTCACATATTATTAAATGTAATTATTTAAATTAAAGGAACAAATGTATTACAGGCTGAGTAATGTAGTAACCTCAGCAGCAACCTCATTTCCCCTCTCGTCCGTTCCAAGAACTGATCATCTGCACCCGTTTTTCACTGGTTCAAGCCTTATGAAAGATAAATTTTATGCTTGAATGATTCATAGGTCACTGTTTGGATTAATAAAGACATTCTTCTAAAACTGCTCAGATGCAGGGACGGGACTGAAAATTATTTCCCAGAGAGAGAAAAAAAAATCCTTCAGGATTCCTAGAGAACTATTCCTCTGAGAGACTGCATAAAAAATAAATAAATACATAAAGTCTGGCTCTTTTGGAAGCAAAATTTATTGGCTCAATCCCATGCACAGTACTGTGTTCCAAAATACATTTTGTAAACATGAAACTGTAAAGAAAACAGTCACAAAAATTAGTTTTTTAGTCCAATGTTGCTCCCATATTTTGCAGAACTAATCACCGTCTATAAGGATCCAAAAACATATAAAGTCAGCCTCACTTGAGTAAAATTCAGATGATTTTAGAAACTTGAGATTCATGGGCAGAATTATTTTCCAGTTGTGCATCGCATTGTTTGACTGATGTGATTGTCTGAGCTTTATTTAATTATCAGGAGAGAAAGAAATGCACCGCTAATCACTGTAAGACACTTTTTTTTTTTTTTTTTTTTTTGAGTTGAGATCAGTTTAGTTAAAATCCCTCCACAAAAGCCGAGCACTCGCGTCAGTGTGTATATTGAAATCTAGAATTATTACCCACTTTATATAACCGTTTTATTTACACGCCATCGCCTCTGTCACTTGGTCTGTCGGTTTTGTTTCAGTTTATAAATTCAACCAGAGTTTCTTCTCAGTGGACTCTGGTTTTAAATAGAGTTTGGATGGAGGAATTAATATTTTCTCCGTATCACCCACTCCCAGGTGATCAAGCTTGGAAGGGAATGTGCAGTGGTCCACTAACCTCATGCTCTCTCGAGCAGGCTCTCACACTGCCATTTTGTATCTCATTTCCTGGCCATTTCTCCAAGCTGAAATGTTTCTAATGCTGTCAGAACTGTGAGCGAGTTTGAAGGGTGTTAAAGCTTTAAAATGCAGTGATGGCCAGGCCTTGGTGACGAGTAAATATACTAGTTTTTCAGGATACGTCATCATTAAGTCCTTATTCACAGATCCACAATTTGAAGAAAAAAATGTATTGCAATACTAATAAAATTTGTGACGGGTGTAAACTGATGTGCCCTCCATGTGCATTTATCACATTTTTCGATATCTGCCAAATAAAGATGGTTTCCCTGTTCAGTCTGGTTCCTCTTTAGGTTTCCTCCCATTATATATTCCTCAGGTTTTAATTATAATTGACGCATAGTTCATTACACTTTTCAGACTTGTTTCTGTACACACGTATAGTGTATGTGTTCGTATGTGTATATGTAGGAATGTGCATAAAAATTATATTTTATATTATATTGTATTATATTGTATTATATTGTAATATAATATAATATAATAGCAACAGCCTGCCAAGTGAGTAATGTAGTAACCTCATTTTCCCCTCAACATTCAACATCACCAGTATACTTATTTACAGGCCTGATTACTGATGAAACCAAATTCTCGTAGAAATGAGCCTGTAAGGAAATATGCATGCATGTGCATGCAGTCAAAAATGTATACACACTTAAGAAAAATACAAATTTGCATCAATATTTTAATACTAAATTCATTTATATACTTTGATTTGATGTACGCATACAGTACTGTATGATACAGGGACAATGACTGAAACGCCTGGTTTTAGACCACAATAATGCATTAGTATGGTGTAGGGCCACCTTTGGGGCCAATACAGCATCAGTTCGTCTTGGGAATGACGGATACAAGTCCTGCACTGTGGCCAGAGGGATTTTGAGCCATTCTTGTTGCAGAATAGTGGCCAGGTCACTACGTGATGCTGGTGGAGGAAAACATTTCCTGACTCGCTCCTCCAAAACACCCCAAAGTGGCTCAATAATATTTAGATCTGGTGACTGTGCAGGCCATGGGAGATGTTCAACTTCACTTTCATGTTCATCAAACCACTCCGTCATAAGTCTTGCTGTGTGTATTGGTGCATTTTCATCCTGATACACGGCACCACCTTCAGGATACAGTGTTTGAACCATTGGGTGCACACAGTCCTCCAGAATGGTTTGGTAGTCCTTGGCAGTGACGCGCCCATTTAGCACAAGTATTGGCCCTGGGGAATGCCATGATGTTGGAGGCCAAACCATCACTGATCCACCGCCATGATACACTCTGGGCATGCAACAGTCTGGGTGGTGCGCTTCTTTGGGGCTTCTCCACACCGTACTGTAACTCTCCCAGATGTGGGAAAGACAGTGAAGGTGGACTCATCAGAGAACAATACATGTTTCACATTGTACAGTACACAGCCCAAGGTTTTCGCTCAAGAGACCAAAGGTTTGGCTATAGCAGCATGGCAAAGTTCATTGACCCTGTGGAGCTCCAGACGAACAGTTTTGGTGGAAATAGGAGAGTTGAGGTGCACGTTTAATTCTGCAGTGAGCTGGGCTGCTGTGGTTTTATGTTTTTTGGATACAATCCAGGTTAGCACCCAGACATCCTTTTCAGACAGCTTCCTTTTGTGTCCATAGTTACCCCTGAATGTGGTTTGTCCTTGGTAGTATGCTGACATTACCCTGGATACCGCGGCTTTTGATAAATCACAAAGACTTGCTGTCTTGGCCACAGATGCGCCAGCGAGACGCAGACCAAATTCAAATTTTATTTGTCACATACACAGTCATACACACCAACAATTTGTCCTCTTTTGAACTGTCACCCATAGTGTTGTGTGCATTGCAACTGGTCAGATTTAGCCATGAAACCGCCAACACTAAATTGGCCAGTGTTTGTTTGCGTTTGTGCACACGGGTTTGACAACCCGTTCATGTTTGCTCCACAATAAGTAATATTAGGTGACATGAGTTCCCAGGAAGGAAATTTTGCTTCCATTTCAGATTGGTAAACTCAGAGGGGGGAATACTCATTTTTCTGATTTTTGCTTCAGAATTGCTGGGTGTCTGGCTGAAGAAGCATAGATTGACTTGTGTTTCATACACAAAGAGTATTTCACCAACAAATGAATCCATATTCGTGTAATGAATCCTAACCCAGAAGGTTGGTTCGTAACCTAATCTTAAAGTTGCGTACACATCTTCCTCTTATGTTCTGTCTAATGTTTCTGGCTAATTAAACGCTTCACAGCAGGTGGAACCACTTTAAGTCACATTCTGTTTAAATGCTTTGAGCATGTAAATGTACGTCTCATCAGTTCAGCATCCATGTAAACAGTTAAGTTAAAATCTCTAATCTGAAAGATTTCAATCGGATTGAAGAAATATTCATGTAGACATAGCTAATATGCGTTTAAGTTCATGGATGTATTATGTTTGCATCTAGTGGTCATAAATGGGAACTACAACAAGCACTAATTAGAGGCCCACTGGGGAAGGGATTACGCTGCCCCATGTCTGGAAGTGCAGCAGCTTATAGGATGCTTAATGACTAATCGGGCTTCCTAACAATAATCACTCTACATTTTCACCAATATCTTGATATAATAATCTGAACTAAACCGAAACAGAATCCTAAAGATTCCCACTTAAAAAAAAAAAAACAAACCAAAAGACCTGAAGATGGCTTATTTTTTTTTTTTTTTTTTTAAGATGTAGTTGGACTGGTTATTTTGCAGAGCCCTGACATTTCTGATTAACACGCCTCTAATGGGTTAAAAGGTAAAACCATTCTGAAAAAGCTGCTAGACCGCATACTGGATGCCCTTGTCGCTGAATCTTAACAACTACTCCTATTTTCCGTAAAAAATTCCTAGATAGTAGCTTATAGAATACCTCAAGTGTGCCAGCCTCTCGACTTAATCTTGTTTGACCTCCTGCTCAAATCGAAGTTAATGCTTTCATTTTTATAGACAATGGTGTTAATTTGTTTTTCTATGCTTGTGCACTGTATAGCCTGCTATGACTGCATCTCTTTCTTTTGCACGCACACGCGCAGAAAATGCTCTGTGATGGAAGGCGTATCGAGTGTTTAGATAATGGTATTGATTTTGGTCTCACACCCTGAAAAGCCTCATTTACCCGTGTAGAAGCATTAGCACCTAAGCGGTATGTTGCATCTCTGCAGTGTGTTGTGTCTAGAGCTCTCGTTTTTTTTGCGCCACTCAGCAGTTTTCTGCCGCGACCACTATTTCAGACTGTTTTCTTTTTTTTCTTTTAATCTTTCCTGGCAGACGAATATCCCTTTCCTCCAGAACGTGTTGAGTAACGACCAGTTCCTTTATGGCACCGTGGACACCCAGTTCATCGACGAGAACCAGGACCTTTTCAACCTCAAACCGGTTCAGAACCGAGCCCAGAAACTCCTTCATTATCTGGGTAAGATGGCACAAGCATATTAAACGCTTCCCTCCTTGATGTATTTTTATAGTCAACGGGCGCTGTGAGGTGTTCGTGTATAGGTCAAGTTCACGGGTGCGAGAAAGCAGGCTCGTATGATGAAAAGCTTTCTGTATGTACTGTACGATCGATACACTTTCATTTTAATGGAAACGCATCTCTCAAAGGTTTGTTTTTCTTGACTTGAGGTTGAGGTTTCTCAGATCGTATTTTAAAGCCTGCCTCATCATATCACGCTTTTTCTGGCTGGCTTTTAGGTAAGCAAGCTGTAGCTTTGAACTTTGTTTGAGTGCATTCTGATGTCAGGTGGCTGTCTGTGTGTGTGTTTGTGGCTTTTCTAATCAGGTCATGTCATGGTGAACGGCCCGACAACCCCCATCCCTGTTAAGGCTAAGCCTTCCTCCATTGATCCAGTCGTCCCAGCGGTCTCTCTCGGTAAGCAGCGCACCCACACGCACATAAACGTGCTAGAAATATTAGCTCTGTGCAGATCCACTGAGACGGAATCGAAGTTCCGTCCCAGTCTATTGTCACACTATCGAGAAACCAGATTGTGCACATTTCCCTTGCCGGTCTCGGGCTGTACCTAAAACTCCTTCCAGATATGATAAATAACTGTCCTACAGTAACAACAAATACATTTATATACTTAAAATCTATTTATTATTCATAGCTTGTCTTACATCATCCAGGTCCCTGTGCAAGAGCTCTTATTATAGAAACAAAACATAATAGAAAGAGTGCCTTAATATAAACCATCATTCACGTTGCATCAGGAGCTCCTGTCAGAGTCGGGCATTTGTGCAGAAAAATCAATGTACGGCTTCTGATCAAGCAGCTTCAACTATGCATCCATGTTGTGCTATAGTTAATGTGTAGGACACTTGCAGATTAAGGACTATTATTATGCAGGATTATATTAATGTATTTTTTTGTGCAGTAACACATGTTTAATAAACTGTTAACTAGGCTTAACGCCATCATGTATTAGAAAATATTGCCAAGTGCTTATTTTCCAAGAAACAGGAACCAGGAAGATAACTTAAGCTCATGGAAATTTTATACTTATTTTTTTCCCCTACATATTTTCGCGGCTGTATACTCTGCCAAAAAAAAAAAAAGTGTCACACATACTATTTAATTTCGCCACCTTCAGCTTTGATTACGGTAAGCAATGTGATGGCCAATTCATATGCGAAAATGATTCCTCATGGTCCCAGAACCACACACTCGCAATCTGAGTTCTGGAATATACCGGAGGCGGGATGGTGGATGCAATTATGGCTGATGACGAGAATGTGATAACCTAGTCATTCTGTACGACTTCATTTTATTGGCACATAACGATGCTGAGCCTAAACCTGACCAACTGAAGCAACCCAAGATCATAACAGTGTGTCTCCAGAGGATTGTACAGTAAACCCATCACTCTGGAATAGGGGCAGTCTCGACACATTAGACGGCGTAAATTTTGACCATTGCTCCAATGTCCAATCTTTATGCTCTGTAGCAAATTGAAGCCTTTTTTCAATTAGTCTCACTAACGTAGGGCCACACAACTGTATTTAGTGCCAATCCTATGAGATCTTGTTACATTGGGATGTGTGTGTGTGGAAAAACTTTTACTTTCACTATTAAACACAACTCTGATTTCTGATGTAAATCTTTTATAATGCTCTTTCACCAAGCGTTTAAGTGATCTCCATCCAATCAGTCATTCATGGTCTAACCCTTTTTTATTTTATTTATTTATTTATTTTTAAATTGGCCTGGTGTGCATCAGTGTGTATAACTGATTTGTTCTGTTCTAACCAGTCAATATCAAAATAAAGTTCACTGTCTGCTGACTTTCTTGCTAGTTGAAATTCAGTGTTTGCGTGTGTGTTTGCGTGTGTGTTTGCGTGTGTGTTTGCGTGTGTGTTTGCGTGTGTGTTTGCGTGTGACTCCTATTGGTATTAACCAACTGTATAACTTGTGCGTTTTTAAAACTGTTCTGTGTTCAAAAAATTTATTTTAGCTTGTTACTTACGAGGTAAGTGATTGAGATCCTGCAGCCCAACAATGCATAATGCACTTGCTGGTCCATTTAAATATATTATTGATGCAGATCATCAATTATGAATTAAAAAAAATATGCAAATGCCAAATACCATTTGGATGCCTGTATGGTTGTATTTTAAAGGCGAGTTGAAAGTTAGATCATGTAAACATTTTCAGTGCTTTTAGTCATATTTTGATACACAATGCAGACTTTTGTATGTTGTGTATTACTTTCATTACTGTGAAGTTCTGTACCAGTTTCCATGTAAGGGGAAATGGTGGACTGTGCGCTACAAGGTACATCATAACAGTAACTTGACAGTAATGAAACCCACTGTCTATTCTTAACTACTGTTGAATTCAATCGTATAATCCTTAAATATGCTATTCAGACTGCTCATGGGATTTGTTTGGAACGGGTATACAATGTTGGAATCGTCAATGAAGTAGAACTTAAAAATATTATACACCGGTCACTGCCAGACAAGAGGCAAAACAATGAAGGCCTCATCCCAGTGAAACTTGAACAACAGTGGGCATAAAATTTCAAATCTTAAAGTGACACGGGGCGTTCATATGCCGATGTACCACTGTATAAATACACTGCACACACTGATCAGTAATAAAATGAAAACAATGATCATTGTTAAACGTGCTAGTTATTAATAATGCTTAAAAACTTGCATTTGCTTATTAAAGTGATGCATTAGAAATGCTTAGAACACATTACTTTTCTATCTCTTCATAATGCACTACACATTAGGAGATTTGGCGTTATGAAGTGTTTGACCACTGCTTCCTACTGTATATTGCAAGATAATATCTTAAGATAATAAATCTCCGGTCACATCCCTCGACGACTTCTGCTAATTACAGTACATTAGCAGCAAGCTCGCCAATATCATTACAAGTATTTCAAGATAAACATAATTTCTCTTTAAATAAACTTAAAATTGTATATTTTTTGCCACAGTTTGTGTTAAGCTTAGATAGATTTCACTTTCTTAGAATAAACATCAAAGCTGATAGTAAAATTAACATGTCTCCTCAATTTTCTGTAAGGTTAATTTTAGGTATGATTTCATCTATATTGACCAATTCTGCCTTTCTTATGCTATTTTGTTGCAGTTCTATTTGATTAAATTTAAAATACAAAAAAACCCCCCCCCCCCCCCCCCCCAAAAAAAAAATATGTAAACTTGCTACACTTGGCTTTCCACGGACACAAGTTTTGATCGGCTCAAAACGGACGTACAGTACAGGCAACTTGGCCGACTTTCGGCTCGGTTCAGTCGCTATTATGTCAAAAGCTTTGTATGCCGAACCAGATGTATTGCGAAATTTCAGTTCTTAAGGCTGGGCATTTGTATGCCGAGTACCACTGTATTTGCATAGCATGTTTTAGCAACGGTCATTAACATTGCTAAGCGTGTTCACAGAAATTAAAAAATGATGGGAAAAAATTTGAAAACATACTGTACAGGGATGGCCTGTAACGTTTTGCCCCTGCAACTTTTCATCCCTGCTGAGCAAGCTGGACAAACTCCTTGAGGTGACAACAGGAAGAAACTTTAGATGAACCAGACTCGACAGGGAACCCATCCTCATTTAGTAGGTGATCCTCAGGAGCATGCCAGAGGCTTCCGTGTGAAGAGAACTCCAACCAGGCACCAAGTGGGTCACCAGCATGAGTTATATAGGTCCGGAGGGCAGAAGGGGTCAAGAACAAGGTCAGCACAGGAGTGTTCCATGTGTAGCTGAATACACAGAGAGAGAGAGCATGCATCTCCTTGAGTTTGGTTCTAGTCGTATAGTACTTATAAATAGTGTTCCGAAGCAGCTTTACAGAAATCCAGATGTTAATCTACAACCCTGTTGGTACATTTAGTTCGGGAACATTTGCAATCTTACATGCAGGGCTTTTTATTTAATTATTTTTTTTAATCCACCAAACATCTTACAGTATTTTGTTTCTTGGTTCCTTAATGAAAAAAAGCTGAGGATCGAAAGTACGTTCTTGTTAAACCATGTTTGCTGGAATTGAATGACACAATATTATATTAGGTTTGCATATTTGCTATTTTTGTGCCGTATTGATATTTTGTTCCAGTGTTGCACTACGTCTTGCACAATGTTGCGTATATATATTTAGTCTCTGGATTATATAAAGCGTGTCCATGCCAGCTTTCTAATGTTTTTCTTTTCCTTTTCATTATGCCTCTTATTTTATTTGATTATGACCAAGGTCTTGAGTCTTTGAACATTTTATTTTGATATTATGGAATGCTTATGAAGGATCTTCTGACTTATTGTGCTTGTTCATGTTGCTTTGAATTCAATGTGCTTCAGGTTGTTTAAGGTGATGTGGTAAGTAAACAGAGAAATCGATGAGCGGCTCGCAAAGACCAAGCTAAATGTGTGTGCATGTGAGAGAGACAGAGCGAGTGACCAGTGTAAAAGATACTCATGAATAATAGGGCTATTTAAATGGTGATGACTTTTTCTTTGTAGTTCTTTACAGTCTGGTGGTTTTAATAATGGTTGTAGTATTGACTTTTGTGTGTGTATGTATTTTAGGGCAACCTCCAACGGGTTTTAGGGATGTCTTGCTGAAAGAAGGCCCTGAAGGCTTTGCCAAGGCGGTTCGTTCCCACAAAGGTCTGCTGTTGATGGACACGACATTCAGAGATGCCCATCAGTCTCTCCTGGCCACGCGAGTGCGCACCCATGACCTGAAAAAGATCGCACCATTCGTGGCTCACAACTTCAGCAACCTTTTCAGTGTGGAAAACTGGGGAGGTGCAGCATTTCATATTTTGTTTCTGAACTATTTTTTTTTCCCTTCTTTTGTTCATGGCTTCTTTCCTCACCTTTAGACAGAAGTGTTGAATTTCTGTGCCATATAACAATTACAGTATATAATGTATGCAGCCAAAACATGGTATTGGTGCTAAAAAAAATAAATAAATCTCACTTACTGTAGGTGAAAGTAAGTTTTCAGATAGAACTGTATACTGTAGTATTTTTCATAATACTGTACTTAATGAGTCTTATCTCCCAATCCATGCTTTGTTTTTGCATCCATATCAGAAACATTTTACTAAATACAATTTCATACCCTTTTATGTAGTGTCCGTAACTTTTTTTTTTTTTTTTTCCCCTTCCCCCAACTCTTTCAATTATCTGTTAACTAGATGAAACTTATTTTACATGAAAGGAAATAAACCTGAAAGTGTGTTACTCTCAAATGCAAAATTTAGGATATTTCAACATGAATTTTACATGGTTACGGACACTACAGATTTTTGTTTTGCCTTGTAAGCGTTCAATCTTTTACAGATCAAATGCTTCTAGAAGCTAACATTTTAAATGATTACTGTTTGAAGCGAGACAGTACAACACTGAAAAATGGGGCACATATAAAATCATGTCTCCAAAATGGCTGAAGTTAGCAACTTGAATTTTTAAGGAAGAAAGATGGGTCATTTCCATGTTGCATAAACTTTAGAAGTAGGTTCTTTGACACACACTTTCTCTATTATATGTATAACATTAAAATAAAATCAGCACTAATGCTGTGATTTGGCAGAGTATATCATAAAATATTTTTTACATTTAAATTTTTATTTTTGCAAGCCGTTTCCTTTTTTATACTTAATTCATAAACGAGTACCATTTCTAAGTAGTACTTATAACATGTTATAGCGTCATTCAATCTCTTCAAAATGCACTTTGCATAGAATTATACAGTGTTTTGATAGTGTTAAGGCCACTTCTTATTGTATACCAAGATGAGTCCTAATGCATATTGATGTACGTGTTCATATTTTAGTGTAGATATAATCTTCCCAGAAATAGTCTTTATTATTGCTTTAAAAAAATGCTCTCATTGAAAATTCTGTGGTGGCCATTAAACATCACTCTACATTATTAATAAATGCATTTCTACTCAAGTGGCTCCTCCGTATGGCACGAAGAAGTGCTCTTAATCTTGACTTAATTATTTACATTTAAATAAAATATTCATCATGGACATATACTAGGTTAGATCGTGTGATGTCCAAAGCGAGTGCTGAAAGAAATTATTTTTGATTTTTATTATTTTATTTCTTTGACCACGGGATGTTATCCCATACAGTTTCCCCTGACACTGAACTCCTTCCTCAGAGTATAAAGTTTAGGGTTTTATTTATTTAATTTATTAGAATGAATTTTTTTTATTGAGAATTATTTACTTGTCCAGGTTTCTGAAGCTCTGAATTCTTGCACCCTCAACACACTAGTGTTCCCAAGGTTACAGCCGGAAGAATAAATAAATAAAAGGTGTTGGAGCCTTCATGATTTATGAAAAATATAGATACTGCGTGTAAGTTCTACCTTTTTTTTCTTTTTAGGTGCTACCTTTGATGTAGCGATGCGCTTCTTATGCGAATGTCCTTGGAAGAGGTTGCAGGAGCTGCGCTCTCTGATCCCCAACGTGCCTTTTCAGATGCTGCTTAGGGGAGCCAACGCTGTGGGATACACAAACTACCCGGACAACGCAGTCTACAAGTCAGCATCGTACACCCACACACATCTTGGTTTTATTTTTTAGGGCGGTCAGTATTCACGCGTTCATTTTAAAGCAAATTAATCATATAACCAAGCTTGACGCTAACGGCTTCCCATAATCGCAGCACGGTTACTGGACATCATGGTACGTTTAGTGCGGATAATAAAATGACAACTGAGGACACATCACAGCTGTCCTAAACAGCAAGTTTCATTATAAAAAGATGGAAGATAAAACCAAAATTTGTGTGCTCGAGCTACCTTCAGTGAGAACAATTTATACGAGAATACATTCAGTGTAAAATGTGGGAGTGCTGGTACGGGCAACCGAGAATCTGGGATTGAGCCCTGCCGTTAGTCGGTTGCCAGACCCCACGGTACCCCCCCCCCCACCGCATGCAGTACCTGTCCCAATCTGAGATTAATTTATGATGTTAAATGTTACTGTTTAAGATATTACAAAACTGCATAACCTTTAGTTTGTCGTGCATTTCTTTATGCACATTTATAATGCGTACAAGTAAATGAATTTTTTTTTCCTTCAGTTGTGATTAATCGTGATTAATCAGACTATGATTAACTAGATTAAAATTTTTAATCGATTGACAGCACTATTTTTGTTATACATCTAAAATCCAAATCTGTAATGGTGCTTTCACATTTGGTCTAATTGATTAGAACTAAAATGTTTGAAAGGCCCTGTGATCGAAATGGCATGGTTGACTATGTTTCGATTAGCACACAAAAGTCCGATTTGAGTGCATGAAGTGATAGCAACGTGCCATGTATTTTTGGTTTACATATGCTTTTTTTTTTTTTTTTCTTTCTTTCTTTCTTTCTTCAGTTGTTGCGTGTAGCTATACTGGACCAAAGTAAAGCGGAGGAAAAAATAAAGTACAGTACCTTAAGAGTTGTGACACACAAAATGTTTATATTTAGCACCAGCTCCTTGTTCTTTGAGTGCTTTTTTTTTTTTTTTTTTTTACGAGGATTTTTGACTGTGGAGAATAACCGGGACTTTAGATTGTGTATGAAAAACAGAACACAGTTATGAGAGTAAAAACTTGCTTTATTTCTCTATATAATCCCCTGCCACACTAATGCACTTTTCCTGCGTTTCACTACTGCTTGGATACCATCAAGGTAGAAAGTTTTCTTGGTATGCCAGAGCCATCTGAAACACTGGCCTCCCAGTAACTCCTCTAATGGCCCAAACATGTGGGAAATGGCTAAAAGTCTGTGTTTGAAGTCTTTTTTTATGGCTTCATTCGTGAGAGTTTATCACAAGTCCCGGTTTGAGTTGAACACCCCTTGCGTATATGTATAAAGTGAAATTACAGTGGAACCTTGGATTACGAGCATAATTCATTCCGGAAGTGGGGTCGTATTCCAAAATACTCGTAAATCAAAGAAAATTTTCCCATAAGAAATAATGGAAACTCAAATTATTCGTTCCACAGCCCAAAAAAATAAATGCATAAAAATAATTAACACAAAATATAAAGTAAAAATAAATTAACCTGCACATTACCTTAAAAAAAAAAAAAAAAAAGTAAAAATAAATCCCGACAGATTCCATTCATGCGCACAGACGTTGTGTGCGCACGTGCGTAATTTGACACCGTGCCGGTAATTTGACACCGTGCACCCCCTCTCTGCTTCACGCACGCATGCACACACGCGCATTAAAGGAGTGAACCGGCACGATGTCAAGTTACACGCATGCGCACACACCACACACACACTCAAAAACTGGCGAGAGAGTGTGTGTGTGTGAGAGAACCGGTGCGGTGTCAAAATACGTGCGCGCACACAATAGACACACTCTGCAGCACAAGAGAGAGAAAAACACACACGCGGATGTTGATTATACCAGTAAGAGACGAGCACTAAGACCCAGCAGAGGAGACGATTCCCCGCAGCACAAGAGAGAAAAACCTTTGGCTCAGTTGTGATCACATGACGCTCGGCGTCAAATGAAGAAGCACATGCGTGATACATGATAATCGGTGCTCGTAAACCAAGACAATGCTCGTTTTCCAAGTCAATATTTATTAAAAATATTTGCTCGTCTTGTGGAACACTCGCAAACCGCGTTACTCGTAATCCGAGGTTTTACTATATACCAAACCGCATTGGAAATAAAAATCTATTTTTTCTCTGTGTTGAATCACACTAAAATCGGTGAAACAAATGACTAATAATGGAAACCTGATGCGTGATTGCTTTGTTCCAGGTTCTGCGAGGTGGCCAAAGAGAACGGCATGGACATTTTCCGCGTCTTTGACTCTCTGAACTACCTCCCCAACATGCTCCTGGGTATGGAGGCAGCTGGTGCAGCGGGAGCTGTGGTGGAAGCGGCTATCTCTTACACAGGCGACGTCTCCGACCCCATCCGACAGAAATACTCTCTGGACTACTACTTGAAACTGGCTGATGAGCTTGTGAAGGCTGGCACGCACATACTTTGCATTAAGGTGATCAACCTTGTAGTCATAAACAGGACGAGGGACAGATTCAGACCATTTTTAATTGTTCTCCTCTTTGGGTTGAGCTTTCTTCTGGTTTTATTTTTCCAATGTTCCTTTTTCGCATGCTGTGTTCAGCCTCAGTGGTGCTTTTCCTTCAATATTGCCACTCACTCATGCTGTATAATACCCTGCTGATCTACTGCCTGTCTCATTCGAAAACACACTCACGCTTTGACAAATCCCTGTTTGCTCCAGGACATGGCCGGGCTGCTGAAACCGGAAGCTAGCCGTTTGCTGATTGGTGCGCTGAGGGATCGTTTTCCCGACACTCCCATTCACGTGCACACTCACGACACAGCGGGTGCCGGCGTAGCAGCCATGTTGGCGTGTGCCGAAGCCGGAGCGGACATCGTGGATGTTGCGGTGGACTCCATGGCCGGAATGACCTCCCAGCCTAGCATGGGCGCCATCGTCGCCTGCACCAAGGGAAACAAATACAACACGGGTGAGGTGCCACCGTTCATGTGGACGTTTCTTTTAAAATTGCAGTAGGTAAGAAAAAGTATTTGAAAATTACAAGACTGCCCCTTTATGTAGTAAACACACTTTAGAATCACTGTGAATAGAAATGCTGATTGAGAGTTTAAAGATTTACGTAAGCGACTTTATTTTTTTTTTTTTGGTCTAATGGATCACATTGTTGTTTTGCATTATTGCCTTGTTTTTCTTTTTTTCCCCTATTCAAAGCATGGTGCCCTCTCGAGCCAGGGTAATATTAAGAGCCGGCCCTTCTCTGATTTTTATTTTTTTTTAGAATGAATTCACGCTCACGCTGTGCACAATTGTTTCAACCTCTTTGTTTTTACCGAAGCACACTTAATGCCCATGCATCGGCCCAAGTGGCGCAATCCAAATAACCACGCATACTCCAGTAATCCCATTTTCATAACCATGTGTACTCACAGTTGTTTAACTTATGCAGCTTTTCTTTCACCTTTTCTTTTTCACAAGCGTTTCCCCGTGCCTGCGTTCTCCACCTCTCCGAAGGCGGGTTGGGTCGAAGAATGTCAGGCTTCTCAGAACCAGCTCAAGAACAGAACAAGCCCGGCTAATAAAAGTAGTGCCGAGCGTACGTGAGGGAGAGAGAGAGAGAGAGGATGCATAGGGGTGAGAGAAAACGAGTGCGGAGAAGAAGCGACTGCGTAGGGGTGAGCGAGAAAAGGGCAGCGAGAGGGGTCAGAATGCACGGACACGGTTTCGGTGTGCTGAGTGACCTCGTGACCTTTCCTTAATTGTGACATTACAGGAACCGCTGGTGCTTAACCTCATCTTATGAGCTTGGCACCTTGCCGTCGTGAGCGAGCGAAAGCAAGCGAGAGAGAGAGAGTGATGCCAGGGAAAGAGGGCAGAGTTTTCTCAGTTCTGTAGCCTTTCAGGTCACTGTGCTGTCAACAAAAAAAAACGTCGACCCTCCTCACCCCTGCATTTAAAAAAAAAAATTTTAAAAAAATTTTAAAAAAAAGACTTTTAAACAGTTAACTTCTCTAATGTAGCTTATTTCTGTTATAGAAGATGGCATTTGGATCGAAATTGTTCAGCAGTAAAAAATTTACATCATCTCATGTACTGTAGAACTTTTTTGTAAGATTTTTATAAGCGTTTCATTAGGGAGAAGAGTTTTGTTCATCTCAGTTTATGATCTAATAAAACTAGCTGCGTGGATGGATTGAACTCATCATGGTTCATGCAAAGTATTTAAGGAGACTGATTCAGAAGGTGTTGATTAAGTTCCTCTAACAGCGGCTTGGACAGCGTTTTTGCTAGATCACTGCATGTTATCGTTTCTGCGGTGATACTTTACTATCCAAGACAAATAATGAATGGATAGAATTATACAACAGTTGGTTCCGACCAAATTGTCTGATTAGAGGAAGTCCAGGGTTGGCGATATAGAGCATAACGGCACTGGGACATATATGGAACTATATGCATCACTCAATCACGGGTGTTCTACAATCGTTAATTACACAAACCTTAATTTCGCAAGAATGGATGAAGTGGTTCTGTTCGCTCCGCAGGAAAAACCTCATGGAAACCCCGCATTTAGAACAGAAACACTTTCAGCTAGAAAACATGTCTGACGTTATGTCCTCTTAAACATCTTGTCTCCTTAGTAATCGCTTCCAAGTCGTTCTGATTTGCCTGTCCGTGAGCTAAAAGCTAACTAGCTTCTAACACAAGGCTGAATCATGGCTCCGTCTTTAACCCCTGATCAAGGGCACCACTTGGTTTGTGGAACAGGGGATTGTACACCCTAGTGCACTAGCTTTCCATTTAACAATATTTCAGATTAATCTCTAATCCAGGGCCTCAGCTTTTTAGAATTCTGAGATCTTAGCTTAAAAAGTCTTAGCTGGGAGTCCTAGGTTAAAAGTGATTTTAGGAAACTTCTCAGAGCAACACCGAGTAAGGAAAGTACATAAACCTTTATCTTAATGAGGTGTGGTTGACTCCGTTGCTAGGGATGATGCAGCAATTCAAGATCTGTGATTACACAAGTTCTTAAAATGCGCTCTTAGTGAAAATAGAATATATGATGATAAAATAGACAGTGAAATCATTGTTTGTATATAAAGAAGTTTTTTATAGGCTAAATATCTTAAATATAATTAAAACAGACAAATGTTGAAAATGTGTCTACTTTTGAAGCAACCAATTTCCAAACAGTACTTACTTTATGCAAGTTATTTTATTTACCATACTGATTTTATTCTTGTAATCAATTTCAGATTGATCAGAGCAAAATGGCTCAGCTCTTACCAGTTTACATGATTGCAGGACAGTCTATTTAAGTTGCACTTTTGGATGGTATGTAGCCAACAATCCAAGAGAG